>JAQQPU010006931.1:0-40771 GCA_029168905.1 Artemia sp. Kazakhstan ARC1039
GCTAAGACTCTAAGCTAAAACTCTAAACTCTTAACTATTACTAAACTTAACTTCAACTCTAACAAAAACTCTAAGATAAAACTCTAAACTATTAACTAAAACTAAACTAAACTAGAACTTCAACGTAAACTCTAAGCTAAGACTCTAAGCTAAAAACTCTAAACTCTTAACTAAAACTAAAATAAAGTAGAACTCTAACAAAAACACTGAGCTAAAATTCTAAAATCTTAACTAAAACTATACTAAACTAGAACTCTAACTAAATCTCTAAGCTAAGACTCTAAGGTAAAACACCAAACTCTTAACTAAAACTAAACTAAACTAGAACTCTAACTGAAACTCAAAGGTAAAACATCAAACTCTTAACTAAAATTAAACCAAACTAGAACTCTAACAAAAAAACTCTAAGCTAAGACTCTAAGCTAAAACTCAAAACTCTTAACTAAATCTTAGCCAAACTATAACTTTAAGTAAAACTCTAGGCTATGACTCTAAGCTAAAATTCTAAATTCTTAACTGTAACTAAACTAAACTTCAACTCTAACTAAAACTCTAAGCTAAGACTCTAAGGTAAAACTCTAAACTCTTAACTAAAACTAAACTAAACAATAACTCTAACTAAAACTCTAAGCTAAGACTCTAAGCTAAAACTATAAACTCTTAACTAAAACTAAACTAAACTAGAACTCTGAATAAAACTCCAAGCTAAGACAAAAAAACTAAAAAAAAACTATATACTTTTAACTAAAACTAAACCAAACTAAAACTTTAAGCTAAGTGTCTAAGGTAAAACTTCAAAGTCTTACCTATAACTAAGTTGTGGTTGAAAGGGATGGGTACTTCAATTTGTAAAATGGGTTTAGTAGGGACATTAAGAAAGGAACTTGCTCTGAAATGGTCTTTGAAAAATATTTCTTGGTGTTGAGGTATCCAAAAAGCTGTAAAGTACAGTTGTGGGTGAAAAGAATGGATGCTTCAAGTTGGAAAATTGGTTTAGAATGAACATTAAGAAAAGAAGTTGCTCTGAAATGGTCTTTGAAAAATATTTCTTGGTGTTGAGGTATCCAAAATCTGTAAAGTATAGTTGTGGGTGAACGGATTGGTACTTCAAGTTGGAAAAGGGGTTTAGGAATGACATTATGAAAGGAACTTGTTCTGAAAAGATATAATAAAGCCATAAAAAAGTATTAAAAAAGGAGAGGGGACTCTTTGGGGGGCCCGGGGAGGGCTTTTGGGATCCGGGGGGCTCTTTGGGAGCCCGGGGGATCTTTGAGGACCGGGGGCTTCCTTCGGGGTTGGGGTGGGGTATGAGGACCCTTTGGGGTTGGGGTAGAGGACCTCACGACACTGTTCAAATGGAACTTGTTTATTATAACGACCACAGAGTTTTACCCTTAAATCCTCTTCTAAAATCTCTTCAAAAATCATCTTTTAAAATGTCTCTAACTGTTTCGCTGAAATAATTCCATAAAATGTCTAAAGCGCTTTCGCCCAAATAATCCCTAAACGTAATTTCAGCGTGTTCCTTTTGTTTTTGGCATCTCTGCGCTGACACATTTCAAATTATTTGGAAACCCTTTCGTGAATCAATCTCTTCATTGCTAAGATCAAAACATTCACTCGGAAACATTTCTCTATCCAAAGACATTAATAGACATTCGCTCGGAAACAATTCTCTTTAGAAACAACAAATTAATTCCCCTTTCGTGTCAAATCAATCAATCATGACATCATCTGTCACGTGTGATCTAAACTTTGCCCCGGAAACATTCTCTTTGGAAATACATCAAAGACATTAATTAACTTGACGTCATCTGTCAGACATTATTAAACTTTGCCCGGAAACAATTTGATTAATGACTGACAGCACAGGTGTCCCACTTTGATTAACCACGTGTTCTCCCTAATGACTCTATGCCCAAATAAGGAGCCCTGTCCGGAGTATAAGATAGCCTTCTACTACTAACTTCTGCTTGTTTTGAGTTTGACTGTGTTATTTATTGTAATATCTTTTCTTTTTGGGTTTCATCTATTTATTGATGTTGATTTTTTTTAGTTCTGCGCTTGGTAGATTAGTTTATTCTATTTTTCCTCCTTTTTGGTTTAATGGAAATCTTAATTTTTCCTTGAAAAACTTGTTTCGTCGAAACAGTTTTTTTTAAATTAATTTCTGTTCGTTTTATATTGACATAGTATAGTATTTACTTAGTATGTAGTATGACGTAGTATTCGTCATAGAAAACAATTGGAAGGCTGAAGGCAAGGACATTAACTTGAAACTTCAATTGGAACTACTATTACTACTACTGTTTCGGCTGCACATGCGAATGGCTGTGACTGGGACTATGACTACTTCCGACTAAAACAGGTTGAAACCGTGACTGCTAGCAATTGCTACTACATCTTCTTGTGAGGACTTTCAGGGAATGTATAGAGGGTTTTAAACTTAGTCAAAACATACTTTGTATGTTTTGCATCTTGATCGTCAAAATATTGGTTTAAGCAACATCCCAGGAGCGGCTGAGGGCATTTAATTGCAACTTTCAGGGCATGCTAAACAATGATTGGAAGGCAAAGGTATTCTGTGTTCATCTTAGGTCTCCTTAACATTTGTAAAAATTGTGAAATGTCCACTTTGTTCAAATTAGTCAAAAGCTGTAAACACTAAGGTCTAAGATTACGACTCAAAAAAGGTTCAAAATTGGTCAAATGTCTAAAAATTATGCACCTAGGAGGAATGTTCAGCAAAATTGAAAGACACAGGATGTATCCGGGTTGTTAAAGTGGGACATCTGCAATTGAAAAACTACAAATGTCTTGAAAAAAATTACAAATCAAAGTGCCTTGTCAGTTTAGTATACAAATGCTCATATTTATTCCTTAAAATCTTAACTATTTTTTTTATTAAAATTATAAAAGTGAAAACATTAAAATAAAATAAAAGTTCAAAATAGGGATAAAATCCTTTTTAATAGACAGTGTGTAATAATTTTCACAAAAAATACCAGATATTTTGGTCACATATACAGTGACCGAAATGTCTGGTATTTTTTGTGAAATTTATTATACACTGTCTATTAAAAAGTATTTTATCCCTATTTTGAACTTTTATTTTATCGTCATGGAAAGGCAGTGTGGTCTCCGAAATTATCTACGAAAACATTAAAATAATTTTTTTTTCAGTGAAGTGCAAATTATGTTCTTGCCTTTATGAGGCATGGGGGCTGTGAGCTCTAATCATACTAACTTCTGCTTGTTTTGAGTTTGACTGTGTTATTTATTATAATATCTTTTCTTTTTGGGTTTCATCTATTTATTGATGTTGATTTGTGGTAGTTCTGCGCTTGGTAGATTAGTTTATTCTATTTTTGCTCCTTTTTGGTTTAATGGAAATCTTAATTTTTCCTTGAAAAACTTATTTCGTCGAAACAGTTTTTTTTTAATTAATTTCTGTTCGTTTTATATTGACATAGTATAGTATTTACATAGTATGTAGTATGACGTAGTATTCGTCATAGAAAACAATTGGAAGGCTGATTACCCTCCAATCATTTTTGACTCTTAAAAGGGCACAAGGGCTTTTAATTCCCAGTCAAATTAGCTCCTTTAAAATACCAATGATATTACTAGTTGTAATAGAGTGGTGATTCCTATAATACTGTTTGTATGCCCTTTTAATACCTGCATGCATAGGCTATACTTTTTTCGTTTAATCGAAACTCTCCCTAAAAATTCCCTAAAAGTTTCAACTTATTACCCTTAGTGTCAATAGTTACAGTAACCATAGATGGAGCATTAAAAGTAAACACATAGTGTCTTCTGGCTAGTTCAAAATCCGCCATAGCTTAACCTGAAAGGTCTAGCTTAATAATGTAAGCCGTTATTGTGATATTGCTTTACTGCCGTATTGACAATCTCCATGATTATAGTGGTAGTAGGAGAAGTAATTGCAGTGTTAGTGTTGTAATATTAGTAGTAGTAACAGTAGTAGCAGCAGTATTAATAGCGATACACCTAAAATAGTAGCGGTACATCTAATAGCAGCATGTATATCTTGTCTTTCAGTCAGTTGAACATACCTTTCATGATTCCCCGAAAGTTTCACCTTGGCACGCCAAACCGTTCCAAAAATACTGCTGATTTACGCTTTTTGACCCCATTTTGACGCCTTTTTCATCTTAATACCCTAAACCTTACAAGTTGTCGCAATTGAAGTATTAGTTTGAGTAGTTTAGTAGCAGTAGTAGTATTAGTAAAAGTAGCAATGGTACTAGTGTTAGTAGTGCATATATATTACCGTACCTTTTCGTCAATTGATCTTCCCCTTTAAGTACTCTCTGAAAGTTTCAACTTATTACCAAAATCCTTTCTTGAGATACGCCCTTTTGAAAATAATAATGCAAATAGTGGGTTTTGATTTAGTTTAAATTCTCCCACAATATTCTGTTAAATTTTCACCATCATACACTTAGCCCTAATTGTACTAGCATCATAGTTGCAGTGGTAGTAGTAGGAACAGCAGTAACAGTAATAGTGCATTATCATTAGCAGTAGTAATGGTAGTAGCAGGAGGATTAATAGCAGTAGTAGCAGGTGCATTTTAAGTTTTTGTCAACTGAATATTCTACTTATGATAGCCCTGAAGTTTCCTCCTGATACGATAAGCTGTTTCAAATATTGCTGATACGCCCATATCAGCAATCTGTATGCACATAATATGCTTTGATTTAGTTCGACTTTCCCCTCAAAGTTTCCTCAGATGTTTATTGTAATATACTAAAACTTAGAAGTACGCACTACAGAAGCAGTAGTTTTGGTAATAGTAGTTTTTATTTGTTGTCAATGTTTTGAATGACAAAGCGACTCTTCAAAAATAAACTGCAAATGGCAAAATAGACTTTAGAACTTTTACAGCTGGAGGAGGGAGAAGGGGGCAGTAGCTATGCTCTTGCTTGAAGTAATTTTTGTTCGATGTTTTAAGTTTGATGTTTTATTCGTTTTATTTTACCGGCGGTTTGGGGGTGAAACTTTTATTTTGACTAGGGTGGAAGGGGGCTGAGGAATTTTAATACAATCGGCCTAAAGATTTTGACCCTAAAGATCGTTATGGGACAAAATGTGTTACCGGTGAAGTAGCCTGTATGTAAACCAAAAGATTTTATATATATACCATGGTTATCTATATGCCTTATTTTTATTATATCAAGTACGGCTTAGGATATCGAGTCAAAAATTTCAGGGGATTCGACCTGAATTTGGCTTGAGGTTTTAGTGTTGAGGTAAAGCAAGACACAATGTGTATACATATTATCAAGATATTTAATTTTTTGGTCTTTTGAATCCTATAGAATGGAAAGGAAAAGTTTGTACAAAAAATTGACCCTCTAAAATTGTAAGGTAAACTTAAATTCACGAAACTAGACTAGTTAGAAGACTAACTAGTAATTAATAGCAACTAACTACTTTTAGTAAACTAAAAGTAGTTATTATAATAATTTTTTTTTCTTGTAATCTCGACTGTCGTCGTAATTTTTTTTTAAGTTGTTGATTGCTTGAAAAATTAATCCGTCCCTATTAGATATTAAATAAAAAAAAAAACAAGTTTTGTTTAAATGAAAGTAAGAAGCGACGTTAAAATTTAAAACGAACAGAAATTATTCCGTTTATGAAAGGGGCTGTCCCCTCCTTAACGCCTGGCTCTTTACGCTAAAGTTTTTTATTGCTTAAAAAAATGGAGTTGTGAAAAATTCAAACTTTACCGTAAAGAGCGAGGTGCTGAGGAGGGGACAGCCCCTTTCATATACGGAATAATTCCTGTTCGTTTTAAGTTTTAACGTCGCTCCTTATTTTCAGTAAAAAAAACTTTTTTTTATTTAATTTTTGAAGGTTTTTGAATTAATGCAGGTATTGATTTTGGCTCACCATACATGAATAATTAAAACCAAATTAGCATATTAGTTTTACTTTTATTTGGTTAATTGGCTTTCTCGAACGGTGTTTAATTTTATTTATGAACGTTTTATTAGTAATAAATATACGTAACTTACGAATTAACTTACGTAACAAACTTCTATATTCATATATTTTTAATACGTATATTAGGGGTTTCGCCCCCTAGTCAATACATCGCTGTTTACGCTAAAGTTCGAATTTTGTTCCAATTCTTTAAAAATGACCCCTCAAGTAGTAAGGCCATAGAAGGCACAGAACTAGATCGTATAGGACGACCAAACGCGTTACATTTTGAACTAGATTTGAAACTAGATCGTAAACACCAACTTCTGGGCCAACCTAGACAGGTTTCTGAGTCAATAGTCAAGCCTGTCATATTCCTGCCTTAATATATACGAACTGTATATGGTAGGTTCAATATCCTAAAAGAAAAAAGAAAGAAAAAAAAAGAAAAAAAAATACCTGTTCGTCTTGGCTAAGGGCTAGTATATTAAATTTTTTAGTACAAAATACAGGTGTAGATTACGATTTAACAGTTTGAAAAAACTCTTTCAAAGAGTCGAATCGATTATTTGCTTATTGATTAATTATTCACACTGATAGTGATATTGAGAATTCCTAGCGAATGTGGTGAGTAAATGTTTTCTTACGTTATAATAAAAATAAAAGGAACCTTTTTTGTGCAACCACCAAGTCATCATTGTCTGACATATATGTAAATAGGTTTGTATCAGATACCTTAATGACAGCAACGGATCACTTATCATGTGGTTTCATCAGAGAACCTTTTCTGGGTATAATGGTCTTAATCAGCTTATTTGTGGTGAAGAATTTCTATGTTAGATTTAAAAGAAATTTTAAACACAGGAAGTGTTTTGAAAGGGCAAACACCTTTAGCATAAGGAGCTTGGTATTGAGGAGGCGTAGCGCCCCCTTCATATTTGGAATAAATCTCTATAAACTAACACGTAAATTTTGTTAAAATTTTTGTATGCATCTTATTTGCATTATCATTCTATGGGTTGAGCCCGTTTTAGGGGGCGCTGATTCTTTTTTATGATTTAGGAGTTTAACCAGATGGAATTTTGAGCAAAATAATTTACTCCCTAAGTTTTCATCTTGTCCCTTACTTTCAGTTGAAAAAGCATACGTTTTTTTCTTAAAGTGCTAACAGCTATAGCATAAAGAGACTTTTTCCAGGTATAATGCTGTTAATTTTTGGTGAAGAATTTCTATGTTAGAATTAAAAATTGTTATAACACGCACAGGGAGTGTTTTGAAAGTGCAAACACCTTTAGTGTAGGGAGCTTGGTATTGAGGAGGGGTGGCGCCCCGTTCATATTCGGAATCAATCTATTGAAACTAATACGCAAATTATGCTATAATTTTTTTATGCATCTTATTTGCATTATTATTCAATGGGTTGAGCCCGTCTTAGGGGGTGCTGATTCTTTTTTATGATTTAGGAGTTTAACTAGATGGAATTTTGAGCAAAATAATTTACTCCATAAACTTTAATCTTGTCCCTTACTTGATTTGAAAAAGTATACCTTTTTTTTTCTTTTATCCTGTGTGATGAAAGAGACTATTTGACTCCGTCTGTGGGTGTTAGCTGATGAATAAAATAAATTTTTTATTCAAGGAAAATGCTTTTCAATATCTGGATCAGAAAAGACTAAAGCTAGATGAGAATGACAGATCAAGACCTGATATGGATTATCTAGAGCTGATTGCTTCAAAGAACATGTGTAGGGAATCAGTAATCATGCATATGCATCCAAGCGAAGATGGTAACCAGGTAATCTCAGAAGCAGCTAGCTATTGATGCGTCTCAGATGAAGCCGACCAATGACTCTTGACATAACTGTAGGTGACTTTATCAGCTAGTTACGTATATTAAGTCAGGCGCTAGTTGTAGAAAAAAGAAGGTTGGAGGGGGTGTGGGCACAAAAAAAACCCTATTTCTATTTTACATAAATGAAAATCGTTAATAATCTTTTTTAGTTTTATTTAAGAGTTTTACTTTAGAGTTTTAATTTAGAGTTCTAGTTCAGAGTTTTAGTTTATTTTTAGTTTAATTTTGGTTTAGTTTAGTTTTAGTTTAGAATTTTAGCTAGAGTTTTAGTTTAGTTTTAGTTTAAATTTTTATTTTAGTTTACTAGTTAGAGTTTTAGTTTAGTTTAAGTTTAGACTTTCAATTTAGATTTTTAGTTTAGTTTAGTTTTAGTTTAGAGTTTAAAGTTTAGATTTTTAGTTTAGAATTTTAGTTTAGATTTTCAGTTTAGAATTTTAGTTTAGAATTTTATTTTAGAGTTTAGCTTAGAGCTTTAGTTTAGATTATTAATTTAGTTTTAATTTAGATTTTCAGTTTAGTATTAGTTTGGAATTTTAGTTTAGAGATTCAGTTTAGAGTTATAGTATACAGTTTTAGTTAAGTTTAGTTTGGAGATATAGTTTAGACTTTTAATTTAGAGTTTTAGTTTATTTCAGAATTATAATTTAGATTTTTAGTTTAGAATTTTAATTTAGAGTTTTAGTTTAGAGTTTTAATGTAGAGTTTTATTTTAGAATATTAGTTTAGAGTTCTAGTTTAGAGTTTTAGTTTATTTTTAGTTTAGTTTTAGTTTAATTTCGTTTTAGTTTAGAATTTTAGTTTAGTTTAGTAGTTAGAGTTTTAGTTTAGTTTTAGTTTAGACTTTCAATTTAGATTTTAGTTTAGTTTAGTTTTAGTCAAATTTCAAATTCAAATTCAAATTAATTTATTTAGCATAAAAACACAGACAAATTTACATCAGCCATCTACACAAACCCGTAGGTTTGTTTACGATGGCTGCAAATCCATTATTATAAAGCTCTACATCCGCATAAAAACTATCTCTTTACGGGGAAAAATCAGCATTTGAACTAAATCAATATAAAGAACATCTCCTACTCTAAAAGGATTAAACTCTAGAAATCGTAAGTGAGAAATATCACATATCATCCTTAAAACATCCGTTCAAAAAAAAGCAACAACAGAGGAAAAGAAAAAAAATGATATATGACAAAATCAATAAGTATCAAATAGGCTATAGAGCTGACTCCGTGCGCTTTGGCTGGGTAATTTCACGAAAATGTGACCTTTATCTGTCCAAATAATTTTCATACCAAACATTAACCAAATTCAAATTTCTAATCATTCAAATCATAACCCAAAAGGTAACGTTTCAATCAACTCTTGAGGTGGCTTACATTATCAGCTTGTCTAATAGCATCCGGGAGGGAATTCCACACCCCCGTTCCCGCAAAACGATGCAGAAACGCAGCACGTTGAGTATTCTGGAGCTCCGATGCAAGGTCATTCGCATTTATAGTCTCATGACAGTGATAAAATGAGTTAGCTTTAAAAAATACCAAAATACCTCCGGTGAACACTTATTCAAACATTGATAAATAAAAATTGCAAACTGGTAATCCCGTAACTGATAAATATTTTAAATTTTCAAACTTGTAAAGAAATTCAACGTGCTATTTTCAAACTGAATATAATTACCTAAAATACGAATTATTTTATTCTGTAAAATTTGGACCTTTCTAAAACTTGAAATAAGATTACTAGTCCATAGCATGCAACCATACGATAAATAAGGGCTAACAATAAAATGATAAAGTAAAAATAAAACATTTGACGGTAGTTCATTTTTCAGTCTTCTTATCACACCCAACCCTCTTGAAATCTTAACTGCCACAAGATTACAATATGATTTTCAGCTTAAATTAAAATCAAGACTAAAGCCCCTGTATTTAACACCATTTACATGCTTTAAAAATTCACCATTAAAAACAATTTTATTATCTAAGACACATGAAACACATATAATTAGTTTGTAGTTTTAGTTTAGATTTTTAGTTCAGAGTTTTAGTTTAGATTTTCAGTTTAGAATTTATTTTAGAGTTTTAATTTAGAGTTTAGTTTAGAGTTTTAGTTTAGATTTTTAGTTTAGTTTTAGTTTAGATTTTCTGTTTAGTTATAGTTTAGAATTTTAGTTTAGAATTGTAGTTTATAATTATAGTATAGAGTTTTAGCTAAGTTGAGTTTAGAGATATAGTTTAGAATTTTAGTTTAGAGTTTTAGTTTAGGATTTTAATTTAGAGTTTTAGTTTAGAGTCTTAATGTAGAGTTTTATTTTGTAATATTAGTTTAGATTTTTAGTTTAGTTTTAGTTTAGCGTTTCTAATTTAGAGTTTTAGTTTAGTTTTAGTTTATAGTGTTAGTTGAACGTTCTAGTTTAGAGTTTTAGTTTAGTTTAGTTTTAGTTTACAGTCTTTGTTAGAGTTATAGTTTAGTTTTAGTTTAGTTTTACTTAAGAGTTTTATGTTAGTTTTAGATTAGAGTGTTAGTTTAACGTTTTAGTTTAGAGTTTTAGTTTAGTTTTAGTTTACAGTTTTAGTTAAAACTTTAGTACAATTTTATTTTAGAATATTAGCTCAGAGTTTTAGTTTGGAGTTTTAGCTTAGTTTAGTTTTAGTTTAGCGTTTTAAATTTAGAATTGTAGTTTATTTTTAGTTTAGAGTGTTAGTTTAACATCCTAGTTTAGAGTTTTAATTTAGTTTAGTTTTCGTTTGGAGTCTTATTTAAGAGTTTTAGTTTTTGTTTTAGTTAAGAGTTTCAGTTAGAGTTGTACTTTAGTTTTAGTTAAGGGTTTAAGTTTAGAGTTTTAATTTAGAGTTCTAGTTAGGAGTTTTAGTTTAGTTTAGTTTTAGTTTAGACTCTTAGTTAGAGTTGTAGTTTTAGCTTGGAGTTTCAATTTAGATTTTTAGTCTAGTTTAGTTTTAGTTTAGTTTAGTTTCAGTTTAGAGTTTAAGTTTTGATTTTTAGTTAAAGAATTTTAGTTTAGATTTTCAGTTTAGAATTTTAGTTTAGAATTTTAGTTTAGAGATTTAGTTTAGAGTTTTAGTTAGAGTTATAGTTTAGTTTATTTTTAGTTATGAGTTTTAGTTAGAGTTCCAGTTTAGTTTTAATTAAGAGTTTTAGTTTAGAGTTTCAGTTTAGTTTAGTTTTAGTCTAGAGTTTTAGTTTAGTGTTAGTTGATTTTAGTTAAGAGTTTTAGTTTAGTTTTAGGTTAGTTTTAGTTAAAAGTTTTAATTAGAGTTGTAGTTTTGTTTTAGTTAAGAATTTTAGTTTAGAGTTTTAACTTAGAGTTCTAGTTTAGAGTTATAGCTTAGTTTTAGTTTAGTTTTAGTTTAATTTAGTTTAGAATTTTAGTATATTTTAGTAGTAAGAGTTTTAGTTTAGTTTTAGTTTAGACTTTCAATTTAGAGTTTTGGTTTAGTTTAGTTTTAGTTTAGATTTTCAGTTTAGTTTTAGTTTAAAATTTTAGTTTAGAGTTTTAGTTTAGAATTTATGTTTAAAGTTATAGTTTAGAATTATAGTATAGAGTTTTAGCTTAGTTTAGTTTCGAGTTATAGTTTAAATTTTGAATTTAGGCTTTTAGTTTAGTTTAGTATTTTAATTTAGACCTTTTGTTTGGAATTTAATTTAGAGTTTTAGTTTAGAGTTTTAGTGTAGACTTTTATCTTAGAATATTAGTTTAGAGTTTTCGTTTAGAGTTGTAGTTTAGTTTAGTTTTAGTTTAGCGTTTTTAATTTACCTCTGTTTTGTTACGTTTCACCTTACGAATTTTGCCAGCCGGCTAAACTTGTGGGTGTGTGTGTGTATTTGTGTTTGTGTGTGTGTGTGTTTGTGCGTGTGTTTGTGTGTGCTTGTGTGTGTGTGTGTGTGTGTGTTTTGTCATGTTTCATCTTAAAAGCTTGATCTTCAAAGTGTCTTTTGTTTTCTTGGGTTTCACCTTAAATGTGTTTTTTTAAAGTGTCTTCTGTTTTATTAGGTTTCATCTTAAAAGCTTTTTCGTGTTCGAAGTCTCTTCTGTTTTGTTACATCTTACAAGTTGCTTTTTTATAAGTGTGTTCTTGTTTTGTTACGTTTCAACTTAAAAGTGTTTTTTAAAAGTGTCTTCTGTTATTGCACGTTTCACCTTAAAAGTTTTTGGCTTTCGAAGTCTCTTCTGTTTTGTTAAGTTTCCCCTTACAAGTTGCTTTTTTCTAAGTGTCTTTTGTATTGTCACGTTTCATCGTAAATTTTTTTTGCAAAGTATTTTCTGTTATGTCTCGTTTCACCTTTAAAGATTTTTAAAGTCTTCTGTTTATTAGGTTTCACCTTAAATGTTTTTTCAAAGTGTCGTCAGTTGTGTTAGGTTTAACTTTAAAAGTTTTTTTTTCAAGGTGTCTCCTGTTTTGTTAGGTTTCACTTTAAATGTTTTTTCAAAGTGTCTTTTCTTTTGTTACGTTGCACCTTAATTTTTTTATAGTGTGTTCTGTTTTACTTAGTTTTATCTTAAAAGTTTTTTTTTCAAAATACCTTCTGTTGGTTTACGTTCAACCTTAAAAGTTATTTCTTCAAAGCGTCTTCTGTTTGGTTACGTTTCACCTTAAATTTTCTGGATGAATTCACAGGAATTATAAGTAATGTATAGAAATCCATAAAAAGTCATAAAATCAGGGCCAACCCTGGAAATCCATATTTAAACTTTATATTAGAATCCATATAGAAACTTCGTTTATTAGACATCAAGTCACTTCAAACTCACTTCAATTTTTGTATACATACATGGCGAACGAAACAAGAATTTCTCTTGTAAACCAGAAATTGTGAAAATACGATGGCTGCGCTTGTAACCATTGACGACTTTCACTGAAAAAAATAAACTTGGCATGTTTCCTTGAATGTCATTATCTCAAAAGACCAGATGTGATGGCTGTCACAGAACGTATTGTATTGTTTCATCGACAACATGAATGATTACGCAATACCAGATAATGCATCATTCTTGAAATTCTCGAAATTTTCAGAAACCGGTTGGCTTATTTTTGGAATGATGTCAAAAAAGGTGCCCGGAAACAAATCACTGGTAGTATTTACCAAAAATCCAACTACAAGTGAGAAAGTCAATTGCGCAATTATTTGGAAAAAAGTATGAAAAATGTCATTTAAAGAATAATGTTTAAAATTCAAAAAAATTAAGATTTGCCTCAAAGACTAAGCACGCAAACCCCCAAAAGGCAGTGTTAAAGCCCTTTTTAGTCTTTATATTGCTCTTGGCCATCACCTGAAGGTCCACGCTCAAAATATTTCTCAGATTTAATTCAATATCTCAAGAGCGGCTATTAGGGAGAGTGTTTTTAAACTAAAGATGATAAACATACAACTGATATACCAAAACTGTATTAAAACAATTTTTGAAGATCGAAACCATTTTATTAACCATCCAAATAATATGTCTGTCAAGCAAAGCATCTCAAATTACCATGGTATGCATATTCTCGGGATGATACCAAAACAGATGCCCGGAAACAGATCATTGATAACACTTACCAAAAATTATCACTGATATAACTTACCAAAAATCCAATCGAGAAATTGACTGTGCAAGTAACTTGTTAAGACGTAGTGACGCTTAACACCAGTTGGCCAACGTCCCAGAAACAATAGATTGGTTGCCTTAGAATGTATTTCTGACACCCAAGTCATACAAGGAATTGAGAGGCACCTCCAATGGATATGAATATATTACAGATACTGATAGTACGAATGTACTTAAAAATGCTAAAACTACTGAATTACATCTAGTTGGAAAAATATATCATGAGATACTTAATATACCCCAATGGCTACCACCAAATATTAAACTGGATATAAAATTGACGCTTGCTCCATCCAATTTCATTATACGAAAGGAACTTCCTGCCAATCCTGATTTAACTCTCTCCCTCACCTCAGCAATACTACATGTACGAGAGAAGAAGGTTATGAGCTCTGTTGCTTTGGCAGTGGAAAAACTGACAGCCAGTGGAACTAATATTAAACTACTTGTTCCTCATACAATCACCAATCAACGTCATATTCCCACAGACTCGTGCATCTTCACCGACTCGCCCTTTATCAATGGCAAAATTCCATCAAAATTACCATTGGCTTTTGTAAAACGCGCTAGCGTAGTAGGACTCGCTGCCCAAAAATGGGCTAGCTCCCCAAATAAATTTGTGATGTTTGGGCTTTCATCTCTTGTATGCAAAGTAAATGGAATCCCACTCTACAGTCTATGATTTGATAAATCCTATAGGACATTGTATGAGTTGACAATGCAAAGCATAGATCATGAGTCACAACTACTTCAAAATGGTATAACCGAAGAAATGTTCACTAAAACACATGGTGTCATTGTACTACACTTGTCTGGCAATCAAGATATTAGTATAGTACGAACGGGGAGTGTGTGTTTAGAATGTACATATGCTGACCCTTTACCTGAGAGTTTCGCACTAATCTCGTTAAATCAATTTGCAACCTATTGGGAAATCACTCCCGAAGGCGAATAGACCTACTAGTTTTACTAGACCTTGCCCCATGAGCACTAGTCAAATTATCAATTTATTTAATATGGACCCCTACATTTCCAAATACAGATCCTATTGTCTACCATCGGACTTCCTTGGAAAAATTCAAGTGCAAACCATACCCTGCTCATTGTTAATAGCAGTCCATCGACTTTGAATATCGGCCATTGGCTGTGCATCTTTCAAACAATGAAGAATATTGAATTTTGGTCCTCTCGGTCTACCCTATACATTCTAGACTCCACACATCAACACTTATATTGAAAGCAGTGGGCAAATTATTATTCAAAACTGGAAGAAAGTGTAGGATCTAACGAATAAAAGTTGCGGATTTCATGCGTCACAATATATCGTCTTCAGATGTCGCGGTTATATTTACAAGCAGTTTCTCAACATTTACGTAGACAATCCAAGTCTGAACGACTTTGTGGTGGAAAATATCCTCTCAGACCTGTATAAAATTGATTTTAGTGCTCTACCAGTAAACTGTTTTAAAAATGCATGTAAATTTGTTTATTAGTAAAAAATGTATATACACAACAAGAATGTTTTTATTCTCCACTTTAGATTTCTTCTTCTTCTGTGTATAGGCAACTGTCGAGAACCACTAATGCGGGTGGATCATTTGAATTCACTGTATATTGATCTTGATTGGCTGCAAAGTCAGGGTCACATTTTCTGCAGTACAATGTAACTTCACTCTTATCATATCTCTTTGTATAATCAATTATACTATTTGCATTCATATTGCAAAATTCACATGTTTCAATTTGTCTATTTGAAGCAATATCTCATACAGTGTTTTCAAGTGCCACATTCTGTAACAGCCAACTGGAGAATACTAGTGTTCATGGTGCAAGGTCTAGTAGAACTAGTAGGTCTAGTCGCCTTCGGGAGCGATTTCCCAATAGATTACAAATTGATTTAACGAGATTAGTGTGAAACACTCAGGTAAAGCCAAACAAATTAAATCGAGTAGATTATAGCTATTTTCCTGAATTATAATTCGTTTCCAGTGCTATTGACTTGAACTTGATCATTACCACTTTCAAACATGAGATATCTTAATACCCTTTTACTCTGTTCCCGATAGGTGTGCGGCAGTACGTTTCCAATTGATGTCACTATTGAATTCAATTCCTTCTCCTTTGATTGTGCTGTTGTTGTTGCTGCATAATCTTGAGGAGATGTTTCCTTTTTTTGGGGGGGGGGGGTGGATCAGTGATATTGACGGTGGGTCTCTCACAATACGGTCTATGTTTGCCCACACGACGAAGTGCATCTTGAATTAAAACTATCTTATTATCATCGGCAATATTTTCATCATTAATGAATTTGCTTAGATTGTCCTCAAAGTGTTCAATTGGTGAAAGGACAAGTTGTATTGGAGTATTGGAGTCTATTTTTGGGTTTAGCCATCGAGAGAAAACTTTTTACAAGTCTTGCGATTATTGGCAGCAAAAGTGTAAAAAAGCTACCACCCGCATGAATGAGACGTTTTCTTTTAAAATCTTTTCCTTTTTTTGTAGGCAAAAGCACTTACAGTGAAACGACGTTGCTTTGTCTGTTGTCTAACACCTTCTGGCAAGTGTACGTTGCCCTCAGTTAAATTCAAACAAAGTTCAGATATTACTTTAATAAATTATTTGTCAACACCATTTCGACTATGGCCCTCCTGATTGGTGGTTTTGAAATGCTTAGAACGGAAAATAACTATCTATTTTCGTGTAGTTTCTTTAGTGTCTTGATGGCAACTAATAGCCCTTTCTACTGTTCACCGGGAGATATAAAGTAATTTCTTTGTCGAAAATATCTGTGACTACACACAAATCCTCGGGTGTATTATGATTAAGATCCAAAAGAATGTACCCGTAGGGATTATTTGTCTCCTGACTGTACTCTGAAAGTATAAATTTGGGGGTACCGGTACATATTTGCTTATTGAGAGTTATTAGAGTACTTGAATCACGAACAACTCGGTAGATAATATAGACGGTGCAGTTCAAAGGTCCTCATACACTTGCTCTGATGAAACAGATTGTGTAGAACTAGGGCTATGGAAATGTGTTCATGATGAGAGCGAATATTAAACAGTTGTAGCATTTCCTATGACAACTGTTCAATAGATTGAGCTAAGTTATCAATAATTATCCATGAGCTTGGCTCAATACTATTGAAAACGTCAAGTCCTCGCAAGAATTGTATTGGCTTAGATGTAGCAGTAACAATAGCTTTTATTTGGTTATAGGACTCTTGCCAAATACTATAGAAATAGTAAATTTTCTTTTGTTTTTCCAAAAACATTTTATTACAATTTCTAATTATCTTACTTAAAAGTGTCGTTTTCCCTGACATTGACGGACCACAGAGAAACGATCTAAATGGTGTTTTAAATTGATACATACTGCTGTTGACAGCAGTTGGACTACAACTAACTGTAAACTATACTTGTCTAATGAATAAATAATAATAATTTTCCCTTAGACCAGCATCTACCTAGTACGATATTCAATAACAACAACAATAAAAATATATTTTTTCTTTTATTAGCAACACTTTTTGTACAACAACAGCAATAGCAAAAGAACGATTTAAAATTTTTCATTTATTGGCAACAACAAGAAACGACGGGGAATGATTTAATATCCAATGGGGTGTTCCCCGGTCCTAAAGTTTACTGTGTAGAAACACACGACAAGGATATAAAGCAGGCATGCAAAGGGGTGCCTATACACTTTGTAAAAATATAATTTCGACATGAGTGTCTACAGAAACTGTGTAGATAGCTGTCTAGTGCCAAGAGCAAAAGTGCTAGCAATTCGTCCACAAAAGTATTGAAACTATACTCTTAGAGTGGAAAAAATTACCATGTCATGTATATCCGACAAGGTCTATGTGCTAGAGAATGGTGTAAAAGTACTCACCCACGGCCACTATCGAATTTCAAATCAAGTTGAACGTGTGGACTATCGAAGTCAACTCGGTCTGGATAAATGAACTTAAATCAAAATTAAATTCAAATAGTACTTGGTGGTTGGGGGGGGATAACATCATTTTGCAGCAACGGCTATTGTATACATAGTTTTTTTCCACCTGACCCCAGGGGGGCCTTTGGGGGGGGGGAATTCTCATTTATTAAATTCATAGTCTAGAAATATGTTCAACTGTGCTGCTATTGTTCATGCTGTATTTTAAGTTGTTTTTTGTCAATTAATGAAAAATATTGTTTTCTTGCTTTTGTCGTTGCTGTACATATACTCTGTGCACTATTGTTGCTGTATTTTAAGTTGTTTTTTGGTAATAAATGAAAAATATTGATGTATTTAAAATTGTTTTTGTCAATAAAGGAAAAAAATTATTTTTGTTGTTCTTGTTAACGTACTAGATAGGTCTATAGGAGAATTATTATTTATTCATTAGTCAAGTATGGTTTACAATTAGTTTTAGTCCGACTGTTGTCAACAGCAGTATATATCAATTTAAAACACCATTTAGGTCGTTTCTGTGTTTCAATAGTATGTTTTCAATAGTATTGAACCAAACTCATGGTTGATTATTGATGATCTGGCTGAATCAATTGAACAGTTCTCGCAGGAAATGCTACAACTGTTTACCGTTAGCTCTCATCATGAACACATTTCAATAACCCTAGTTCTACAAAATCTGTTTCATCATAGCAAATGTATGAGAACCCTTGCTTTGAATTGCACCATCTATATTATCTACCGAGTTGCTCGTGATTCTAGCTCGCTAATAACTCTCAATAAGCAAATATACCCAGGTGCCCCCAAATTGATACTTTCAGCGTACAGTCGGGCGACAAATAAGCCCTATTGGTAGATTTTGCTAGATCTTAATCAGAATACACCCGAGGATCTACGTGTAGTCACACATATTTTTGACGAAGATATTATTGTATATATTCCAGTGAACAGTAGAAAAGGCTATTAGTTGCCATCATGACATTGTAGAAACTACACGAAAATAGAAATTTATTTTCCGTTCTAGGCACTCCAAAACCTCCGCTCAGGAAGGCCATACTCAAACATGGCGTTGACAATGATTTCATTAATCTAATATCTGAACTTTGTTTTAATTTAACTGAGGGTAATGTACACTTGCCAGAATGTGTTAGACAAAAGACAAAAGCAACATCGTTCCACTGTACGTGCCTTGGCTTGCAAAATCAAAGGAAAAAAATTAAAAGAAAACGTCTCCTTCAAGCGGGCGGTGGCTTTTTTACACTTTTACTGGCAATAATTGAAGGACTTGTAAACATTTTTCTCTAGATGGCTAAAACTTATAAATTGACCCCAACAGAACTTGTCCTCTCACCCGTGGAACACTTTGAAGACAATCTAAGCAAATTCATTAACGATGAAAATATTGCCGATGATAAAAAGCTAGTTTTACTTCAAGATGCATTGCGTCGTGTGGACAAACATAGACCTTCTCGTGAGAGACCCGTCGCCGTCACAGATCCCCTCAAACAGGAAACATCTCCTCAAGATTCTGCAGCAGTGCAATCAAAGGAGAAGGAATTGAATTCCATAGTGGCATCAATTGGAAACCTATTGCCAGTGATCTATCGAGAACAGAGTAAAAGAATATTAACATATCTCATGTTGGAAAGTGGTGGTGATGATCAAGTTCAAGTCGATAGCACTGGGAAACGAATTATAATTCAGGGAAAAAGTTATAATCTACTTGATTTAATTTGCGATATGGTTACCAATAATAAAGGACTTTTATCATTTGACAATAATCTATACATCTTTCTAAGTGCATCAAACTTCCCCAAAATCCTAATTGGCAATAGGCAAATTCTAAAAAAATTAAGAGAATATAGTAGAGGTGTTAGTCCTCTAACAACGCCGCCAGCAATATTTAAAAAAGAAGAAGAAGAAGATTTTAATTCAATATTTGAAAATAATAGCACTCCAAGTATTAGCAGAAGCAATAATTCGATAACACCAATGACGACGGCTAGACAAAATGAAGACGTATCGATTCACCCTCCAGTGTGCAAAAGGGGAATGGACATTATACTACGTGTTTGCGTTTAAAATGAAGAAAGTTTTAAAACGTGTCTATGGAAATATTGGTGAAGCGGAAAGTCTAAGTTCCCCCACAACGCTTTCTAAAGCTGCCTCTAACATAGATGGTAGCATATTAAAAATGCAAAAGAGTATCTAGAAAATGAACTGAGTTACACACTGCATCGTAGTCACAGGCTTCGTGGCAAACAATATCGGCAAACTATAGCCTTTTTCCCTCTGCATATAATGCAAACTGATCTTTTAACCCTAGACACGATTCAACGGCGTCACAGCACACCCTAAAAATATATTCTAGTTGCAATCAGTGTCTTTAGTCGCTATGCATATGCGATTCCATTGCGATCAAAGCGAGGTGTTGAAGTTGGTCAGGCTTTAGAAAGTCTTTTTGAACAAGATTATTATAGAAAAATTCAATCGGATCATGGTAGCGAATTTGTCTATCCTCATGTGCAAAAGGTTTTATTGAAATATAATACAAAGCTATATCATAGTCACAGTCCGATAAAGGCTGCATTGGTTGACCGATTGATAAGAACGATTCGTCTATTAATTTCAAGATATTGCGCGCTGAAAAATACTGCTGCTTTTATTCATGATTTAGATAAAATCATGCAAATATATAACCAACGACCACATCAATCCCTGTCCAATGTTAGCCCTCAGGAAGTTCATTTCAGCGAAAATACATTTGATGCTTTTCTACAGCAATATTCCGGTGAAAAAAAAATTGTAAAGAAGAAATTCAATGTTGGCAATACTGTTCGAATTAATAGAACCACCGATATTTTTGAAAAGGGGAATTATTTATGGAGCACTGAACTTTTTAAAGTGTCCAAAATCCTAGACACTGTACCCACGACATATCGGCTGCTAGACACTAAAGATGATGAGATCTTCGGCGGTTTTTATGTATATGAACTACAAAAAGTTAGAAACAGTAGTGAAATTTATCAAATTGAAAAGATATTAGAGAGTCTTACTCGCAGGGGCAAGAGACAGTTGCTTGTTCGCTGGCTAGGATACAACTCTGATTTTGATTCTTGAGTTGCAGTTGAAATCATCAACAATGCCCAATGATTTCTATGTGGCATTCATGTCCAATGTTTCCGATCCTCTCTACAATGATTTGAATAGAACAAGTGATTTTTGGATGAAACTCTCCCCCACCATCAAATTCGACGGCACGTATAAAGTGGCTCTTGTCGACTGTATTCTCAAAAATACCTACGACATCCTGAGAAAAGATCGTAAATATGAAATAAAAATTAGACCCTATGATTGGCCGCCACCACCCTCAGGTGATCAAGAACAAATTCAAAAGATCAATTGGATGGATTATCCATATATTGAATTACCCTACGAGGAACTCACCTGTATGAATGATTTATGTCGTTCTATCAATAAAAGAATTTCCGTTCGTAAAAAAGGAGCCTTTCATTTCAACTATTCAAAGGAGGAGGGCAAGATCTAAATTAGTTCACCCATTGCCGATGAAAAGGTTATTCTCAATGATAATCTAAAAGATGTTCTTGGTTTTAAGCTCAACATAATCAATGGTAAAATTGCTGAAAACACTAATTTTATTTTTGTAACTACCCACCTGTCTTCTCCACGGACACTAGTATATTTCTCTACGCTTGATTTGTTGAAACATCCAGAGTTGGCAATTGCAATGTCCCCCTCCTACGAGTTGATGAACGAAAAACTAATCAAGAACATATTCACCATTACAATATAAAGCATCTTCAGTATATCCCCGTAAACACTTTCTTTTTGGAACTCTGCCAGTTAACACTAAGAACTGAATTAGGCAATCCCCTAGCAATATAAAAAAGGTTTGGCAGTGGTTAAATGCCATTTTCGACCTGTCGTTGTAGGTGTTCAAAACAAACAAGATGTCTAATAGAAAAGTGGTATTCATATGTCCTGATATTGACTGCTATGATAATACTCTTGGCCCAAGACAACTGGGCAATGGAATGAACTATTACAAAGGTCGATCATAAATGTCTGGCTATGGTCTTGGCAGTTGGTTTGCTAAGCTGTTTCGCTCTGCACTACTTCTGGCTAGAAAATATATTGTACCGGCTGTGATAGATTTTGCATCCTCTACACTATATGATTGGAGCTCTGGCAAGGATCTTAAAAAAAGTGCTTCGGAATATCTTAGGTCCAGTGCGCGAACCCTTGGCGAACAATTGAAATCTCAGCAAAATGGAAAAGGTTTAAAAAGGATTAGAAATGCTGCACCACTCATCAGTCTCTAATCAGTTCAGAAACGAAAAGCATCACCCTTGTCAAATAAATGAAGGAAAAAGACGACACGCACAGTAAACAGTAGAAGAAGCCCCAGGAAGAGAATTGTTAGATCGAAACTAGATTTCTTTTCATAGATGGTATATCTACCCCATAAGTATTCCCAACCTTCAATCACTTCATCTTTAAATCTATTCAATGCAGAAAACGTTGATGTGAGTGTAAAACATGGATATTATGAACAATTTTATCCACAACAGCCCCTCTCTGATAATATCAACTTTCAAATTTATTCCAATGAAGACTACTTTATGGACATGTCTTCGACATTTATAGATTTACAAATGAAAGTCCGGAAATCCGACAATACATTGCCAATTCTTGCCGATGGAATATACTATGAAAATTGTATATTACAAAATTTATTTCGTCAAATCAGTGTCTACATAAATGGCACTTTGGTGAGCACAAGCAACAATCTCTCAAATTATACAAGCTATATGCAATTCATGCTGATGACACCCAAGTCATAAAAGCAATCGAGAGGCACCTCCAATGGATATGAATATATTACTAATACTGATAGTACAGATGCACTTAAAAATACCACAACTAGTGAATTACATCTAGTTGGAAAAATATATCATGAAATATTTAATATACCCCAATGGCTGCCACCCAATAGTGAAGTGGATATTAAATTGACGCTTGCTCCATCCAATTTAATTTTACGAAAGGAACTTCCTTCCAATCCTGATGTAACCCTCCCCCTCACCTTGGCAATACTACATGTACGAAAGCAGCAGGTAATGAGTTCTGTTGCTTTGGCAGTAGAAAAACTGAGAGCCAGTGGAAATAATATTAAACTACTTGTTCCTCATACAATCACCAATCAACGTCATATTGCCACAGGCTCATGCACCTTTACCGACTCATCCTCTATCAATGAAAAAATTCAATCAAAATTAGCATTGACATATTTAAAAAGCGCTAATGCAATTTGATATTGGACTGGATGATCACATAAATTTGAAATGTTCGGGCTTTCATCTGTTGTCTGCAAAGTAAATGGAATCCCACTCTACAATCTATCTTTTGATAAATCCTATAGGACTTTGTATGAGTTGATCATGCAAACCCTAGATCATGATTACCAACTATTCGAAAATGGTATAACCGATGAATGTTCGCTAAAACACATGGTATCATTGTACTAGACCTGTCTGGCACCCAGGATATGAGTATAGTACGAACGGGGAGTGTGCGTTTAGAGTGTAAATTTGACGACCCATTAGCTGAGAGTATTGCACTAATCTCGCTAAATCAATCTGAAATCTATTGGGAAATCACTCCCGAAGGCAGTGTTCTACTAGACCTTGCACCATGAACACCAGGCAATCCATCAGTGTATTTAATATGGACCCCTACATGCCCAAATACAGATATTATTGTCTGCCCTCGGAATATCTTGGAAAAATTCAAAGTGCAAACAATACCCTTATCATTGTTAGTAGCAGTCCGTCGACTGTGAATACTGGCCATTGGTTGTGCATCTTTAAAACAATGAAGACGATTGAATTTTCTGATTTTCTCGGCCTAGCCTATACATTCTACACTCCACACATCAACGACTATATTGAGAGCAGGGGGAAAACTAGCATTCAAAATCGGAAGAAAGTACAGGATCTGACGACAAAAAGCTGCGGTTCCCATACGCTACTATATTTTTTGTTCAGGTGTCGCGGCTATACTTACAAGCAGCTTCTAAACATTTATGTAGACAATCCACGTCTGAACGACTTTATGGTGGAAAATATCCTTTCAGACCTGTATAATATTGATTTTAGTGCCCTACGAGTAATGTGCTTAAAAAATGCATGCGAATTTGTTTATTAATAAAGAAAAAATGTATACAACAATGTCTTTATTCTACACTTTAGATTTCTTCTTCGGTGTATAGGCAACTGTCAAGAACCACTAATGCTGGTAAATCATTTGAATTCACTTTATATTGAAATTGATTGGCTGCAAAGTCAGGGTCACATTTTCTACAGTACAATGTAACTTCACTCTTGTCGTATCTCTTTGTATAGTCAATGATACTATTTGCGTTCATATTGTGCAATTCACGTGTTTCAATATGTCTATTTGAAGCCATATCACATACATTTTTTTCAAATGGTGAATCACATTCGGTAACTGCCAAATAAAAATCACTAGGTTAACAGTCATAATAGGCAGTGTCGTCACAACGAGGACGTAGAAACCAAATTGTCTTGTTACCCCAACAGTTGAATCGTAGACCTGACTCTTCCTCCAAAAATAATTTAAATCCACGACGATACCAATCTCGTAGAAATAAACTAAAATCACGTTTGGGGCTCTTTCCAATCATACGGGGATAAGTGTTCTCCCACTGATCACATTTGTGATAATGGCAATTTGAACATAGATGTCCTCTAGGGTGAGAGTCACAAATCTCTTGATGAAATGAACTACAGCCTTTAATTTGTACTGCATATCCTCTATGTAATTTACAGGGATTGCATAATTTGCACTTTTCATTATATTCATCAATATTTGTAAAATTCTCACATGATGACCAACTGCCAAGAGTTTACATGCATAGTGGAAATGTATAGAAAATTTTTAGTTTCCGTTGTCAACTCTCTCACAGCTAAAAGAAACTGATCCACGTTCGATAAATTCAGAGGGGATGGGAGAGGAGTAATTCTGTGAGGTTACATAACCTCTTTCGAAGGGGGAGCAATCTACATAGAATCTATGGCAACGTTTTCAAAAGTAAATCCACGATATTATTCTGCTTTGTTTCAATTAATATATCAATAAATTGAGTAAAAGCATTTGAGTCACGTCGTAAAAGCTTCATACAATAGTCCAATGGGGGAGAATCAGTTTTCGTTATTTTGTCAAGTGTCCCCTGTGAGAATATCTTCCGTTGAATGGATAACACGAGAAAATCGTCATCCAGAATCAAATGTTTTTCCATAATTACAAGATTCAATCTAATTCTTTCTTTCTCAAATTTATTCATTTTTCAAGCTTATCAATCTCACTGCTGACTCTAGACTAACCATGATTCGTTCTACTTGAAGAATACTCGATAACCTAACAAAAAAGGAGACATTTCGACTTCGAAACAATTTTATTGAGCGTGTATAAATACAACAATAATATATATTACACTTGTACAATTAGCGATATAACTTATTGTCCTCTATATGCTTCACTATTGCATTTAAAGCAATTTGAAGTCTATTCACATGTGCTTTATCAACTTTTGCAGCGAAGAATAATTGATCCTCCATTTTAAATTTGTTCAAAGATAATACATATCTTGCATATACTTCATCCTATTCAAGACAAAGCCATGATCATCTTGTGATTTCTACCGCAATGTATGGTGCTCTTGTATCATTGCTGCTGCTGTTATCAACTTCTAATAGTTTAAACATTCCACTCATTATTACAAATATATCCTAATAAACGAGTAAAGTCAAACTGTTCTCACTCCTTGAATTTTATTCTCACACTAATAACAACTATAGCAAAAATCCTTCCTTGTATTCACTGTGATCTTGTCACGTTCGCGTTTCCGACTCCCTGATTGGCGTAGAAAGAGACACGTGATCTTGTTCCCGTTAGACACGCTCTTATCTGACAATGATGTAAACTTCCGTCTGTATCCATTAGGCTTAGACATATCAAACAAGTTGAGCAACAAACAGAACACAACTATGAAACAACATCAAATCATATAACCATCAAACAATATAACCATCAAACCATAAAACCATCAACAAACAGAACAGAACTAAGAAACAACACCATATCATATAACCATCAAACAATATAACCATCAAACCATATAACCATCAACAAACAGCACAGAACTATGAAACATTATCAAATCATATAACCATCAAACAATATAACCATCAAACCATATGACCAACAAACAACATAACCATGAAACAGGTCTAGAAAGAGGTGTGGTCTTGTACCGTTAGACTCGATTATAGATGGCAGCAGACGGTCCCCCTGGAGTAATACCTTTCCCCCTATGGCTTTTCATTTTTTGTTTGTAAAGTATTCAATTAATTGTTTGTTGATTTTTGTATTCAACAGTTGATTGCCAGTTAATATTAAATTGATTTTAAACATAATTTTCAAACCTACGATGTAAAACCGAGAAATTTTCCTTCCCCCTACCTCTACAAATCTCTTGATATACCGGGGTTTGAACTTTGGGTCGTATATTGCGTGGATTCATACAAAGGAGAAAATCACTACCACAACTCCTGCACACAGGTCAGAAAAATCTTTCTCAAAGTTACATTTCGTCAAAGTTTGAACGTAAATAACTCATGTGGGTGTGTGTAGGGTTTTCAAAATTTTTTCAACGTTTTTTCACTTTTTCAAGTCTCTGTTTGCGTTTTTTCCCAAATTTGCAATTTTTAAGGAATTTCCGCTTTTCTTTGAAGAATAAAATTTTTTACCCTCAAAACACTTTTAACCGCTAGAACAAAAGGGAATAAGTCGATTATTTAAAAAAAGCTAATTTTGTTTGGAGACAAAAATAAGAGTTTTAGATGGATGTATTCGAACCCTCAGAAACATATACTAAGATGACCATATTCTATAAAACAAATATAGCAGTGGTAGTAGTGTAACCAGCAGTAATGTCAGTAGTAGTAGTAGTAGTAGTAGAAATATTAGCTTGCATATCATGTTTTTTTTTCGTTAATTAATTTCAAAGACATTTTCCCACAAATCAAGTTTTTCAAAGAAAAAAAAAGAGCTCCGATAAGCCAAAAATAAGTAGAAATAAAGTCAAAAACCTTCTAAGGGTAAAACTACCACAAATCGTCATACAAAATAAATGAAACTCAAACCAAACAGAAACTACAACACATAACCAGTAGTGAAGGGAACAATACTTTAAAGTCAGAGGTAGGAGATTCCCAATGGATTTTAATGTCACAGATAGGAGATTCTCATAGGATTTTAAATATGCTCTGTTTCCAGCTGGCAATATTCTCAGGACACACCACTGTTTCCAGGTGCTATAATACAATTTTGTTTCTGTATTTGCAAGATTCTGAGCGCATGCCCTCCTTTTCCCATTTGATGTTAAACTTATGCCCTAAAGTAGTTTTAAATGTATGTCCTGTTTTAAAGGCATCTGTATGCAACCGGCCAGCTGGTAAGATTCGCATGACAGCCCCTCCTTTCTACCGGTCAGTACCCCCAGAAAACAACGGGTCCCTATTTCTACCGGTCCCTGGATTCTGCAACAACCGGGTATTCCCATGACCAGGTGAAATAGAAGATGACGCCATCGTGTGTGACTTAATAGATTTATTTAGGGTGATGTAGATTACCATAAATAAATCTATTATTGGGAATAGTTTTAAGACGGTGCATATATAGGTGGTGCATTATGACAGCGTGTGTCTTACGTAATGGTAGTGCATACATTCCTGTCACATAATTCCTTTTTGGGGGTTTTATTTTCCGCTGAAACGTTCAACGCGTTTTTTCTTTCTTTTAATCCGTTTTTTCTTTTTTTTCTTTATCCTCACTAGGACTATAATACTCACCAGGTGCTATAATACAATTTTATTTCAGTATTGGCAAGATTCCGAGCGCATGCCCTCCTTTTCCCATTTTATGTTAAACTTATGCCCTACAGTAGTTTTAGATGTATGTCCTGTTTTAGAAGGCATTTGTATACAACCGGCCAGCTGGTAAGATTCGTGTGACAGCTCCTCATTTCTACCGGCCAGTACCCCCGGAAAACAACGGATCCCTATTTCTACCGGTCCCTGTTTCTACCGGTCCCTGGATTCTGCAACACCCGGGTATTCCCATGACCAGGTGTAATAGAGGATGACGCCATCGTGTGTGACTTAATAGATTTATTTAGGGTGATGTAGATTACCCTAAATAAATCTATTATTGGGAATAGCTTTGTGACGGTGCATATATAGGTGCTGCATTATGACAGCGCGTGTCTTACGTAATGGTAGTGCACACATTCCTGTCACATAGTTCGTTTTTGGGATTTTATTTTTCGCTGAAACCTTCAACGCGATTTTCTTTCTTTTAATCCGTTTTTTCTTTTTTTTTCTTTATCCTCACTAGGACTCGAAAGGTCCATTTCCCTCCAATGGAAAAACGCCTCAAGTGCCAAGACTAGCCTGCTATTCCCACTATTTTGTTCTGGTTAATATATTCTAGAAATAATCTATTCCATGACACCTGAGATTCCCGTGATGTCCAAAGACACACCCCTGGAATCCTTCAACATGTCCTGTTTCAAGCGCAGTCCATGTTTTTCGTGATCAGGCGTAACATGGATGATGGAAAATGAGCACAGAGAAAATTCTATTTCTAGACACTATTGTTTCTAAAGTTTTCTTAGAGAATGATACCAGATGATATTGAGGATTGATCTTAATGTGTTTTTATTAATAAGGGTGAAAGGGGACTACAAGATGCTCAAATTGTTTGAACGTTGAGGTATTGAAGATTCGTCTTAAACAATATTTATTAAAAACACAGACTTTGTAAATGAAAGTTTTATTATTTTAAACGGAGCAAAAAGAACTTAAAAACATGACAAACACAAAAATAAGTAAGGTATATCCAAAAAGAACCATGTATTAAAGAAAAATACATCCTAGCAATCATTTTCAGACGGGCAGGGTTGAAATTAGATACAATTTAGACCATATTGAGGTACTTCCGAGAGCCCTTGATGAAAACGCCACGTTTTCAATGAGCTAAGCTTATGAATATTCACCCACCTTGACATTTTCCCAAGCCAAAACTTTCATGATGCTCCAGAATACACCCCCACAACATCCTGGCATTACAAGGCTATCCTCCATGGCATCCATGTGGCACGACCCCTCATTACACCAAGTATATTTTCAACCTTTCCTCTCAAAAATAATTTTTTTTAATTTTGGCACAATATACTACCACCCAGAACACCTTCGGGGGTAAATTAACAAACATATAGATTTTTCAACCTTTTTCACTCAAAAATAAATTTTGTAAACTAAAAAATGACTATTGTTTTTAATTGGACAGCGGAAACTAGCCATTTCATGGCTAGACTGCGATGTTCCAAGCTAATTTCGAGCTTGTGACGCTGAATGGTTGATGCACGGCAGCCTCTAGAAGGCATTTTTGCACATATAACATTTTTTGTTGGGCATTTTTCCAGGAAAATTATTCCCTTACACTAGAGTTGATCGTTTAAACTTAATGAAAAAATCCGCCATTAGTGTTTCTTCCGATGAATCATAAGAATTGAGGCCAGCGTAATACAATATACCATCCCCGACAATATCTTCGGGGGGTAAAATATCACACATATTAATTATTTCAACCCTTTCCTCTCAAAAATAAATTTTTAAATTAAAAAATGACCATTTTTTTTTATTTGGACAGCGGAAACTTCCGGAAGCATGAAGGACAGCGGAAACTTCCAGAAACAGCGGAAGCAAGTAACACTAAATGGTTGACACATGACAGTCTCAAAAAGGCATTATCACACATATGAACTTTTATCGGGGGGGGGGGGCCTTTTTCTAGCCAAAAATTTAAACACGCAAAGAGGAAATTCTATGTCGAGAAATTATTAATCCATAGCAAATATGTAATTAGAGAAATTCTGAAAATGTAATGTTTTCGAGACAAGACTATGCAATGGAAAAAACAAAAAAAATTTTGAATAGAAGAAAGGTATGGGTCCTAGCAGGCAATTTCAGGGAGGAAGGGTTGATACTAGAGGTAAATTTTTAGGTATTATTGAGATATTTTCGAGAGCCCTTAACGAAAATACGCCGTTTCTTTGAGTGTCTGTTAGATTTTCAGTCCACCCCCTCCACTGGTTCAAGTTTTCACAAGCCAAGCCTATCATAATAATCTCCAAAACATACCAAACCACCGTGGCATTATACCCCTACTCATCCCTAATTCACCTGGCACCACCCCTCATCACCCCTACAAAATTTTCAACCCTTTTCCCTCCGAAAAATAAGCTTATGAATCTAAATTAAACAGTGTTATTTTTTGAAAAGCGGAACTTGGCATTTCATTCCCAAAACGTGATTCTCCAAGCAATACACGCCACAATGTCACACTATTACTGCTCTTCGGCACCCTCTGACACTCCATTCATAATTCCTAAGACATTCTGAGACGTTTTATACTAAAAATTATACATTCAATCCGATGATTCAAGTTTTTGCAAACCAAGCCTATACAAACGCTTCCCAAAACACTCCACAGCACCATGGCACTACGCGGCTGGAAAATTTAATCCCTATTAAGAGGTAGTTACCCCAGTTGATTCTTTCAAAGTGTATTTTGGAAATTTCTCATTTGAATTGTAAGATTCAGGATTTTTTTTGTTTTGTTGTGTCGTGGTTTATCTTGTCTTTGTTACCTCTGTTGCCGTTTTCAAGGTGCATTTTGAACGTATTTTCGCTTGAAACGTATGACTCAGGACATTTTTGTAGTGTTGTGTCCTGGTTTTTCTTGTATGTGTTACCTCTCTTGATGCTTTCAAAGTGCATTTTGGATGTTGTTTCGTTTGGACCGTAAAACTCAGAATGTTTTTGTAGTGTTGTGTCTTGATTTATCTTGTCTGTGTTACCTCTTTTGATGTTTTCAAAGTGCATTTTGGAGGTTGTTTCGTTTGAACCGTATAACTCAAAATATTTTTGTAGCGATGTTTCGTAGTTTATCTTGTCTGTTTTACCTCTCTCGATGTTTTCAAAAGTGCATTTTGGAACTTTTCTCGTTTGTAACGTATGACGCAGGATATTTTATAGTGTTGTGTCATGTTTTATCTCATCAGTGTAAGATCTCTTGATGCTTTCAAAATACATGTTGGAAGTGTTTTCGTTTACCCCAATTGATTCTTTCAAAGTGTATTTTGGAAATTTCTCGTTTGAATTGTAAGATTCAGGATGTTTTTTTTTGTTGTGTCGTGGCTTATCTTGTCTTTGTTACCTCTGTTGCTGTTTTCAAGGTGCATTTTGGAAGTATTTTCGTTTGAAACGTATGACTCAGGACATTTTTGTAGTGTTGTGTCCTGGTTTTCCTTGTCTATGTTACCTCTCTTGATGTTTTCAAAGTGCATTTTGGAGGTTGTTTCGTTTGAACCGTATAACTCAGAATGTTTTTGTAGTGTTGTGTCGTGGTTTATCTTGTCTGTGTTACCTCTTTTAATGTTTTCAATGTGCATTTTGGAGGTTGTATCGTTTGAACCGTATAACTCAGAATGTTTTTGTAGTGTTGTGTCGTGGTTTATCTTGTCTTTGTTACCACTGTTGCTGTTTTCAAGGTGCATTTTGGAAGTATTTTCGTTTGGAACGTATGACTCAGGACATTTTTGTAGTGTTGTGTCCTGGTTTTCCTTGTCTATGCTACCTCTCTTGATGTTTTCAAAGTGCATTTTGGAGGTTGTTTCGTTTGAACCGTGTAACTCAGAATGTTTTGTAGTGTTGTGTCGTGGTTTAACTTGTCTGTGTTACCTCTTTTAATGTTTTCAAAGTGCATTTCGGAGGTTGTTTCGTTTGAACCGTATAACTCAAAATATTTTTGTAGCCTTGTTTCGTGGTTTATCTTGTCTGTGTTACCTCTCTCGATGTTTTCAAAAGTGCATTTTGGAACTTTTCTCGTTTGAAACGTATGACGTAGGATGTTTTATAGTGTTTTGTCATGTTTTATCTCGTCAGTGTAAGATATCTTGATGCTTTCAAAATACATGTTGGAAGTGTTTTCGTTTGAACCGTCTTACTTAGGATCCTTTTGTTTGTCGTGTCCTGATTTGTCATGTCTTTGCTACCTTAGTTGATTTTTTCAAAGCACATTTTGGAAGTTTTTCGTTTGAAACATCTGGCTTGGGATATATTTGTAGTGTTGCTTCGCGGTCAATCTTGTTAGTGTTAACTCTGTTGGTGTTCTCAAAGTGCATTTCGGAAATTAATCATTTTAAACGTATAACTAAGGCTATATTTATAATGTTGTTTCATGCTTTTATATTGTCAATGTTACCTCTGTTAATCTATTAATCTTTTCGAATTGCATTTGGAAGTTTCTTCGTTTGAAACGTATGTCTCAAGATATTTTTGTAGTGTTGTGTCATGATTTATATTGTCTGTGTTACCGCAGTTGATGTTTCACAACGCGCATTTTGGCTGTTTTTCGTTTATAACGTTTAACTTCGTTTTAAGTGTTATTTCGTGGTTTATCTTCTCAGTGTTACTCGTCTTTATGCTTTCAAAGTGCATTTTGGTAGTTTTTGCGTTTGAAACATATGACTCAGAATGTTTCATTTATTGTTGTTTCGTCATTTATCTTGTGAGTTTTAACTCTCTTGGGGTTTTCAAAGTGTATTTTGGAAGTTTTTCGTTTGAAACGTATAACTCGGGATATTTTTTGTAGCATTGTGTCGTGATTTATCTTGTCAGTGATACCCATGTTAATGTTTTTCAAAGTGCATTTTGGAAGTTTTCTCGTTTGAAAAATTTGACCCAGGAAGTTTTCTGTACTTTTGTGTTGTGATTTATCTTGTCTGTGTTACCTCAGTTAATGTTTCAAAGTGTATTTTGGAGGTTTTTCGTTTGAAACATATGACACAGAATATTTTTATAGTCCTGTTTTGAGGTTTATCTTGTCATTGGTACTTCTCTTGATGCTTTCAGAGTGCATGTTGGAAGTTTATTTAACAAATTTGACCCACGATTTTTTTTAGTGTTGTGTCGTGGTTTATCATAAGACAGTTACCCCAGTTGATGTTTCAAAGCGCATTTTGGAAATTTCTTGTTTGAAAAGTATGACTGATTATGTTTTTATAGTATTGTGTTGCGGATATCTTGTCTATGTTACCTTTTTTGATGTCTTCAAAGTGCATTTTAGAAGTTTTTTCGTCAGAAACGTATCACTCAGAATGTTTTTGAAGTGTTGTGTCATAGTTTTTGTTTTGTCTGTGTTAGCCCCAGTTGATGCTTTCAAAGTGCATATTGGAAGTCTCTTGCTTGAATCGTGAGATTCAGAATGTTTTTTGTTGTGTTGGAAAAAAAAGAGTCGAAAAGAGAGTGGCACGCCACTCTAAGTGAACCTAAATTAACCCAACTTTTTACAGCTGCATGTGCATTCCAGTACATGTCTTTCTCGGTTTGTGTGTCTGAATCTACGTATTTGTATGTGTTTCTTACTCTCTTTGCCAGTGTGTGCGGGAAGGTGTTTGCTTGTCCCACTGCCTGTCTTTCTCGGTTTGTAGGTCTGAATCTATGTATTTGCATGTGTCTCACTCTCTTTGACTGTGTGCCTGGACGGGTGTTGGTTTATCCCGATGAATTTCTTTCTCGGTTTGTATTTTTTAATCTATGTATTTGTATGTGTTTCTCAATCTCTTTGCCTGTGTGCGTATGGGTGGGTGTTTGCTTATCCCAGTGTCTGTTTTTCTCGATTTGTATGTCTGAATCTTTGTATTTGTTTGTGTCTCTCACTCTTTTTGCTTGTGTGTTTGGGCGTGTGTTTGCTTGTCCCACTGCCTGTCTTTCTCAGTTTGTATGTCTAAATCAATGTATTTGTATGTGTCTATCACTCTATTTGTCTGTTTGTCAAGGTTGGTGTTTGCAAGTCCCAGTGTTTGTCTTTGATGGTTTGTATATCTGAACTGCTTGTCTTTCTCGGTTTGTATGGTTGAATCTATGTTTTTGTATGTGACTTTATTTCTTTTTGCCTGTGTGTCTGGGCGGGTGTTTGCATATCCCACTGTCTGTCTTTGTTGGTTTCTATGTCTAAAGTGCCTGTCTTTCTCTGTTTGTATGTCTGAATCTATTTGTTTGTATTTAACTCCCACTCTCCTTGACGGTGTGTCTGGGTGGGTGTTTGCTTATTCCAGTGCATGTCTTTCACGGTTTGTGTGTTTGAATCTATGTATTTGTATGTGTTTCTCACTCTCTTAGTCTCTGTGTGTCTGGGCAGGTGTTTGCAAGTCCCATTGTTTGTCTTTGTAGGTTTGTACGTCTGAAATGTCTGTCTTTCTCGGTTTGTATGTGTGAATCTATGTATTTGTATGTGTCTCTCACTCTTTTTGCTTTTGTGTCTGGGAGGGTGTTTGCTTATTCCAGCGCATGTCTTTCTCGGTTTGTGTGTCTCAATCTATGTATTTTTATGTGTTTCACACTCTCTTTGTCTGTTTGTCTTGGTTGGTGATTGCAAGTCTCAGTGTTTGTCTTTGTTGGTTTGTATGTCTGAAGTGTCTGTCTTTCTCGGTTTGTATGTGTCTCTCACTCTTTTTGCTTGTGAGTCTTGGCGGGTGTTTGCTAATTCCAGTGCAAGTCTTTCTCGGTTTGTGACTGAATCTACGTATTCGTATGTGTTTCTCACTCTCTTTGTCTGTTTTTCTGGTTTGGTGTTTGCTTATCCCCGTGCCTGTCTTTCTCGGTTTGTGTGTCTGAATCTATGTATTTGTATGAGTCTCTCACTCTTTTTGCTTGTGTGTTTGGGCGGGTGTTTGCTAGTCCCACTGCCCGTCTTTCTCGGTTTGTATGTCTGAATCTATATATTTGTATGTGTTTAACACTCTCTTTGTCTTTTTGTCTGTGTTTGTGTTTGCATGTCCTAGTGTTTGTCTTTGTTGGTTTGTATGTCTGTCTTTCTTGGTTTGTATGTCTAAATCTATATATTTGTATATGTCTCTCACTCTTTTTGCTTGTGTGTCTGGGAGGGTGTTTGCTTATTCCAGTGCATGTCTTTTTCGGTTTTTGTGTCTGAACCTATGTATTTGTATATGTTTCCTCACTCTCTTTGTCTGTTTGTCTGGGTAGGGGATTGCAAGTCCAAGTGTTTGTCTTTGTTGGTTTGTAAGTCTGAAGTGCCTGTCTTTCTCGGCTTGTATGTGTGAATCTATGTATTTGTATGTGTTTCTCACTCTTTTTGCTTGTGTGTTTGGACGGGTGTTTGCTTATTCCAGTGCAAATCTTTCTCGGTTTGGGTGTCTGAATCTACGTATTTGTATGTGTTTTTCACTCTCTTTGTCAGTTTGTCTGGGTTGGTACTGTCTTATCCCCGTGCTTGTCTTTCTCGGTTTGTGTGTCTGAATCTATGTATTTGTGAGCGTCTCTCACTCCTTTTGCTTGTGTGTTTGGGCGGGTGTTTGCTTTTCCCACTGCCTGTCTTTCTCCGTTTGTATGACTGAATCTGTGTATTTGTATATGTTTGACATTCTCTTTGTCTGTTTGTCTGGGTTGGTGTTTGCAAGTCCCAGTGTTTGTCTATGATGGTTTTTATATCTGAAGTGCCTGTCTTTCTCGGTTTGCATGTCTGAATCTATGTATTTGTATGTGTTTCACACTCTCGTTGTCTGGGTTGTGTGTCTGAATCCATATATTTGTATATGTATCTGAATGTATTTATTTGTATGTTTGTCTCACTCTCTTTGAATGTGTGGCTGGGCAGGTGTTTGCTTATTCCAGTGCTTGTCTTTCACGGTTTGTATGTCTGAATCTGTGTATCTGTATGTGTTTCTCACTCTCTTTGTCTGTGTGTGTCTGGGCAATTGTTTGCTTATCCCACCGCCTGTCTTTCTGGGTTTGTATGTCTGAATATATGTATTCGTATGTGTTTCACACTCTCTTTGTCTATTTTTCTGGGTTGGTGTTTGCAAGTCCCAGTGTTTGTCTTTGTTGGTTTGTATGTGTGAAGTGTCTGTCTTTCTCGGTTTGTATGTGTGAATCTATGTATTTGTATGTGGCTCTCACTCGTTTTGCTTGTGTGTCTGGGCAGGTGTTTACTTATTCCAGTGCACGTCTTTCTCGGTTTGTGTGTCTGAACCTACGTATTTGTATGTGTTTCTCACTCTATATGCCTGTGTGTGCTGGGCATGTGTTTGCTTATCTCACTGCCTGTCTTTCTCCGTTTGTATGTCTGAATCTATGTATTTGTATGAGTTTCTCACTCACTTTGTCTGTTTGTCTGGGTTGGTGTTTGCAAGTCCAAGTGTTTGTCTTTGTTGATTTGTATGTGTGAAGTGTCTGTCTTTCTCGGTTTGTGTGTCTGAATTCATGTATTTGTATGTGTCTCGCACTCCTTTTGCTTGTGTGATTGGGCGGGTGTTTGCTTGTCCCACTGCCTGTCTTTCTCCGTTTGTATGTCTGAATCTGTGTATTTGTATGTCTTTGACATTGTCTTTGTCTGTTTGTCTGGGTTAGTGTTTGCAAGTCCCAGTGTTTGTCTTTGATGGTTTTTATATCTGAAGTGCCTGTCTTTCTCAGTTTGTATGTCTGAATCTATGTATTTGTGTGTGTTTCACAATCTCTTTGTCTGTTTGTCTGGGTTGTGTGTCTGAATCCATGTATTTCTATGTGTTTCACACTCTCTTTGTCTGTTTGTCTGAATTGGGGTTTCTAAGTCCCAGTGTTTGTCTTTGTTGGTTTGTATGTCTGAAGTCTCTGCCTTTCTCAGTTTGAATGTGTGAATCTATGTATTTGTATGTGTCTCTCACTCTTTTTGCTTGTGTGTCTGGACAGGTGTTTGCATATCTCACTGTCTGTCTTTGTTGGTTTGTATGTCTAAATGCCTGTCTTTCTCTGTTTGAATGTCTGAATCTATTTATTTTTATTTGTCTCTCACTCTCTTTGACTGTGTGTCTGGGTGGGTGTTTGCTTATTCTAGTGCATGTCTTTCACGGTTTGTATGTCTGAATCTATGTATTTGTGTGTGTTTCTCACTCTCTTTGTCTGTGTGTGTCTGGGCAGGTATTTGCTTATCCCCGTGCTTGTCTTTCTCGGTTTGTATGTCTGAATATATGTATTTGTATGTGTTTCACACTCTCTTTGTCAGTTTTTCTGGGTTGGTGTTTGCAAGTCCCAGTGTTTGTCTTTGTTGGTTTGTATGTCTGAAGTGTCTGTCTTTCTCGGTTTTTATGTGTGAATCTATGTATTTGTATGTGTCTCTCACTCGTTTTGCTTGTGTGTCTGGACAGGTATTTGCTTATTCCAGTGCATGTCTTTCTCGGTTTGTGTGTCTGAACCTACGTATTCGTATGTGTTTCTCACTCTCTTTGCCAGTGTGTGCTGGGTATGTGTTTGCTTATCTTACTGCCTGTCTTTCTCCGTTTGTATGTCCGAATCTATGTATTTGTATGTGTTTCACACTCTCTTTGTCTGTTTGTCTGGGTTGGTGTCTGCAAGTCCCAGTGTTTGTCTTTGTTGATTTGTATGTGTGAAGTATCTGTCTTTCTCGGTTTGTATGTGTGAATCTATGTATTTGTATGTGTCTCTCAATCTTTTTGCTTGTGTCTCTGGGCGTGTCTTTGCTTATTCCAGTACATGTCTTTCTCGGTTTGTGTGTTTGAATCTACGTATTTGTATGTGTTTCACACTCTCTTTGCCTGTGTGTGTATCTGGGTTTGTGTTTGCTTATCCCAGTGCCAGTCTTACTCGGTTTGTATGTCTGAATCTATTTATTTGTATGTGTTTCTCACTCCTTTTGCATGTGTGTTTGGTCGGGTCTTTGCTTGTCCCACTGCCTGTCTTTCTCGGTTTGTATTTCTGAATCTATATATTTGTATGTGTCTCTCACTCTTTTTGTCTGTTTGTCTAGGTTTGTTTCCGCAAGTCCCAGTGTTTGTCTTTGGTGGTTTGTATATCTGAAGTGCATGTCTTTCTTGGTTAGTATGTTTGAATCTATGGGTTTGTATGTGTCTCTCACTCTTTTTTCTTGTGTTTCTGGACGGGTGTTTGCATATGCCACTGTCTGTTTTTGTTGGTTTGTATGTCTAGAGTGCCTGTCTTTCCTGTGTTTGTATGTCTGAATCTACTTATTTGTATTTGTCTCTCACTCTCTTTGACTGTGTGTATGGGTGGGTGTTTACTTATTCCAGTGCATGTCTTTCTCTGTTTGTATGTCCGAATCTATGTATTTGTATGTGTTTCTCACTCTCTTTGGCTGTGTATGTCTGGGCAGGTGTTTGCCCATCCCAGTGTCTGTCTTTCTCGGTTTATATGTCTGAATCTATGTATTTGTGTGTGTCAATCACTCATTTTGTTTGTGTGTTTGGGTGGGTGTTTGCTTGTCCCACCGCCTCTCTGTCTCGGTTTGTATGTCTGAATCTATGTATTTGTATGTGTTTCACACTCTCTTTGTCTGCTTGTCTGGGTTGGTGTTTGCAAGTCCCGGTGTTTGTCTTTGTTGGTTTGTATGTCCGAAGTGTCTGTCTTTCTCGGTTTGTATGTGTGAATGTGTGTGCGGGCAGGTGTTTGCTTGTCCCACTGCCTGTATTTTTCGGTTTGTATGTCTGAATCTATGTATTTGACTGTATCTCTCACTCTTTTTGCTTGTGTGTCTGGGTGGGTGTTTGCTTATTCCAGTGCATATCTTTCTCAGTTTGTGTGTTTGAATCAATGTGTTAGTATATGTCTCACACTCTTTTTGCTTGTTTGTCTGGGCTGGTGTTTGCAAGTCCCAGTGTTTGTCTTTGTTGGTTTTTATGTCTAAAGTGCCTGTCTTTCTCTGTTTGTATGTCTGAATCTATGTATTTGTATTTGTCTGTCACTCTCTTTGACTGTGTGTTTGGGCAGGTGTTTGCTTATTACAGTGTATGTCTTTCTTTGTTTGTATGTCTGAATCTATGTATTTGTATGTGTCTCTCACGCTCTTTGTCTGTGTGTGTCTGGACAGGTGTTTGCTTAGACCACTGCCTGTCTTTCTCGGTTTGTATGTCTTAATCTTTGTACAGAATGGGAGGCCAAGTAGCCCCACCGTTTTTGTACCTCTTACTTTTATTTACCAGTTTTTGCTATGTCAATTTATTGCTCCAGTAAGAAGAATATCAAACCTAATCGGCCTGTTGCATGAAATTAAATTAACTGAAAGTAAAGAGCAATATTAAAACTCAAAACGAACAGAAATTATTCCGAATATGAAAGGGCCTGTCCCCTCTTCAACGCCTTGCTCTTTACGCTACAAATGTTGGGGGAGGGGGGGTCTTCTGTGTCTCAAGCACACAAAAAATATTTTAAAAAAATGAGGGGAGGGGAGAAGTTTTGTGGAGGGGGTTGACCCTTGGGGGTTGGGGTAGGGGACCTTACAACACTGTTCAAATGGAACTTGTGTATTATAACGACCACAGAGTTTCACCCTAAATCATCCTCTAAAATGTCTCAAACTGTTGCACCCAAATAATCCCTAAAATGTTGATTAATTTGTTTTTCCCAAATAATCCCTAAACGTAATTTCAGAATGTTCCTTTGTTTTGGCGTCCTTGCGCTGTCAAATTTAAAATTCCCAGGAAACGATTTCCCGCGTTAAACATATTCAGACTGTTTTGTATCTCGTTTGAATTTCTGAAAAAATCTAAGGTGTTCCTAGTTACACTATTAAGGTTTCGAAATAATATTAATTTATCGATGACACTAAAGACCAGAGAAGCCACATTAAAAAATGGAATCCCCTCAAGATACATTAGAATTCCCCGTCGATTATGCAAATCAATTTTCCAGAAATCTAGTCTGATCCTCTCCCGTTAGTGGATCAATAACATTGTCCCGTTAGTATTCAGTGCGCATGTGTATTTTCCCCGCAGTACTTCCAAGTTCCCTGATTGACCTTGAAAAAGGTACTTTTAAAGTACTAAATAGTACCTTTCTTATCTGGCAATGATGTAAACTTCGTACAGCGTCAACAAACAGAACCATGAAGTAATTATGTACGTTCCGTATGCAATAATGGGAATTTACTTACGACTTAATTAGTTCGTCAAATCCATATTATTTTCAAGGAGAGGCCTTATTGCAAAGGTTCATTGCTCATTTGACCTATAATATGGATTTTGCAACTTCTACACTTAAGATAGTATAGGTCAACGCATGTGCTCGTTTTCAACAATTCGATTTTATTTAATGTACTAAAAGGGCAAAAAACTTTGCAAGATTTTTTAATGGCTAAATTCCCTGTCTATTTCAGTTTTGTTTTCTTTGATCCGTTTTTCCATATTTTCTTCTCGGAGTACAACCATTCCTCTCTGCCCCGTCAGGTGACTGAATTCTTCAGGTGACTGCAAGTTTTGGAGTTTGATGCGCACATTGATTAGAGTCTCTTGAACTGGCATCAATGAAGATACTACAGCACTAATTTGATGATCTTCAATCTCTCGCTTTATCTTTAGCCTTCTCGTATATAAAATTTGAAGTTCTTCAAGTTTACCAAGATAATTGTATTTTTCGATAAGATCAGTATCAGTTAATGATTCCATTTCAGTTTGGATTTCTTCTGCCTTCAGTTTAATTTCTTCAACCTAAAAATATAATACTTTAGAAACAAATTTGGGGTATATATTTGTGAATTAGGGGGGGGGGGGTTAAAGCATAGTGGATCTGCATGCCTAATATTCTATTTCCCTTTAAATGAGAGTAGTAATCTATCTAGTACTTTCACACCTACATTCAACTATATATTCAACCATACATTCAACCCTACATTCACGCCTACAAGAATATTCCCCGTAGCTTCACGTAGGTGCTGATTTGAATTGTACAAGAAAAAACACATGGAATTGCGCAAGAAAAACCCACGCGTGTGACATTAGAGTTAGACATGTGCATTTTAAAATCTGGCATGGTAACAACCATACACGTGGACATTGCAAAAAAAAAATCAGACTGGTTTTTGTTATTGATATGAATTACACAAGAATGTGCCGGTTGACGTAAACATTTTAAAAAGCGACCTTTACCTATAAAGTGCCCAAGCATGTTTCTAGTTTTGCTGGAAACATTTCACATCTCTCATGTGACATTTAAATTTGACATGTTCATGGTTCTTTTTATCTTTTTTGCTCATAAATTTGACATCGTGTCTGAGCTTTTTCTGAAAGACTTTAGAGTACTGTAATTATTTAAAAGGTATAGTTTATTTATTCTAAAGATAATGACTTAGGCCTCAACGGCAAATCATTTTAATACTTTTCCACAGGGAGATTTCCACTAGGTATGTTAAGATTCAAGCTAATTCTT
>JAQQPU010006932.1:12270-24204 GCA_029168905.1 Artemia sp. Kazakhstan ARC1039
TTCATTATATGTTGCAATAACTTAAATTTGTCTTTTTTGTTTGTCGTAGGAATGTTCTTAATCTTGTTTTTCTGTAGTTGAGTTTTCTTCGGATATTTTGTTGTTATTTGATGTTACTTTTTTTTTCTTTTCTTGTACTCCATTTACAACATTTTGTTTGTTTAATAATGTGTAATAAAATAATAATAATAATAATATACAAAAGAGGAGTATAAAGCACAAAATGGTCTGCAGCGCTTTTCACAATGCGAACTTAATGATTTGGTTCGGGATCTCAGCTTGTCGAAGACTTCCTCAGAGCTGTTGGCCTTCAGACTCAAAGAGAGAAATCCACTTCATAAGGACACGCGTATCCCTTTCTGTCGTAGAAGGCATGAGGACTATATAGGCTACTTCTGCCAGGAAGAAAACCTCGTGTGCTGCCGAGATGTCGCCGGTCTTCTTGGTAAACTTGGCGCTTCTCAATACCATCCAAGAGATTGCCGACTTCATTGACAGCAACAAGCGCTCTTTGAAGTGCGTGCTCCTTCACTACGGCAACCAGTTCACCTCAATCCCTCTTGCGCACTCCACAACTCTCAAAGAGATATATGAAGCAGTAAGTAGGTGCACGACAAAATCCAATATGAGCAGCATCATTGGATCATCTGCATCGACTTCAAAACGTTGAACTTTCTACTTGGTCTCAGAAGTAAGGGTTCACGAAGTACCCATGCTTTATATGTATGTGGGACAATTGAGACAGATCCCGGAACTATGTAAAGAAAGAGTGGCTGGCGCCAGAGCAGTTGGTACCTGGGGCGATAAACATCATAGACAAATCTCTTATTTGCCGGGAGAAAATATTGATCCCACCGCTGAACATGAAGCTTGGATAATGAAGCAGTTCACCCACGCTCTGGACAAGGATGGGAGGTGCTTCAACTACCTATGCTGAGCCTTTTCTCGACTGATCATTGAGAAGCTGAAGGCTGGAAATTTCGATGGCCCATAGATACGGCAGCTCATAAAGGAAACAGAGTTAGAAAACTTATTGAACACGCCAGAGTGCACCGCAATGAAATCGGTTTTACAGGTGGTGAACAATTTACTGGGGAATACTAAAGCAGCAAACCAGGCCATACTCGTCAGCAGCATGATAGAGGCCTTCCAAAAACTTGGGTGTTTGATGATTATAAAGATGTACTTCTTGTTCACACACATGGAGAAGTTTCCAGAAAACCTTGGGGGGATGAGCGACGAGCAAGGAGAAAGGGTTCCATCAGGACGTCCACCAAATCAAGGATAGGTAACAGGGAAGTTGGGATGCAGTCATGATGGTGAACTACCGATGGTCACTGAAGGGAGACAACCCAGCAGCCGCTCACACACAATCGAAGAAACACTGATTTATGCCGTAAACTCTAAAACTTTATACCACGTAACGTTCATTCTTTTACTAATATTATGAAATATTCTTATCAAATTTGAGGGAGTAAATTAAAACTGAATTTGGATACGTTGACTGTTAGGCCTATTTCTTGAGGAAAACGGAAAAAATCGTCAGGGGTTTTTCAGCTGATGATCAACAGTACGCAAAATAGATTTTTTTTAAATTTCTGTCGCAAAAAATTGATGATCAACAGTACGCAAAATAGATTTTTTTTTTAAATGTCTGTCGCAAAAAAGTGATTGAGCAAAACCAATGTCATTTTTAGACTGAGGGTATCACAGTTAGTCTAATTCAACTGGAAAACCCTGGACGGTTTTCAAAAAATATTTTTTTTGTTACCCAGTAATCATTCAAGCAAGTAAATACAGAGCTGTTCCATATAATAATATGTTTACAAAATACACTATCCAGTTAAATGTTCAGTTTGTTCATAATTGGTATTACTCAGTGTAACTGCATTGATGGAACGACTCACGAAATCTTCTCACCAATAAAAGTGCATAGGAATCGTGAGGTACGACTAAAAACATTCCACTTAAGGTCAAGACTCTTCAGCGGTGGCAAGTCGTAAATTTAAGTTCCGCTGTGTTGTGACCGGTGACTGGATTACGATAGATATAAGCAAATCATTTATCATCATGGAAAGTGTTCGAAAGCAATGTGAACACTTTGTTTTGCGTTTGATTTCTTTAGGTAGCATACTGACAGACATATCAATACAACGCGACAGACTTGAGACCCTCTGTCCCTGAGGACAAGGGTTATAGTCCTAGTGTCACTGGTTATTTGGATTGGACAAGAGTCACTGGTGTAACTCTATAAGCTCAGCCAAAGTCGACCCAGCCCTAAATGTGCACCAGGAGAAATCTGGGGAAGGTAAAAAGGAAGCATGTGCAAAAGCACAGGAGGGTGGCCCCCAGCCCCCCATTGCACTTCCTGGCTGAAGGGCCATGAAACGGAGGTCAGCACCACCAATAGGGATTGTAAAAATCCAATGCCGTATCCTTTACCTTTATTTCAAATAGAAAATTGCGAGGGACTTAGTCCCATTGGGAACTAGAAGTTCTAGTTTCCCTTTAAGGGAGGAAAGTGATTAGAGGTCAACCCGCACCCTTCTGTGCCCTTTCCGTACGGGGGGGGGGTACTGTTGACCAAATAAAGGTTGCAGAAGAAACATAAGCACTGTTTACCCAGGGGGAGTACCCACTGTTGACCAAATGGGAAGGAGACAAAGGGTACGCACTCTTGACAAAAGGGAATCGAAGAAAGAGCGAGGGGACCATTAACCGACTGAGGTCGAATATTGAGCGTGCAAGGGGTGCAGCCTCACTTTGGACCCTTTACTCGCAGATAATAAACATTCGTGCATGACGTTATTTCCAGCTAAGTGACATATTTCCACCTTTCTTTCAGCAAGCTTATATAAAGATCCTGTTTTATATACTTTTTTTTTACATAATTTGGGCCCTTCCCTATGAGAAAATTCGTGTTATCCTCCCCCCACAAGACATAGTTTTGTGGGCCATCGACTGTTCTGGTCAAAAGGGCAATACTCAAGTTTTAATATGGTTCAATGTGGGCTAAAAGAGGACTTAGGAATATATGATGCACCAGGCTACCTTTGATGGACTTCGATCCTTATGGCACTAGAACAATTTTCTTATTAATGATCGAATGAGATTTTCTAGATTTTCTATGACTATCCGTTCTGTTTTATATGAGACCAACAAAAAACAAAAATAGAAAAGGAAGTACACACCCCTCTTTACTAAGGCAAGACTGTTGTGTTTAAACACTACGATTGCTACTGATGTTTACTCTACACCCGACGTACATAGCAACATGATATAATAAATTATCCTAACAAATCCTCGCCACCCATTCAAAGAAAGAAAATAACAGTCATAAAAGCGAAGTTAGAAATCTCCCTTTCTTCGTCCTTCAGAACACTTGGGAAAAGAAAACCGTTAGACGAAAATCTTATCTTAAGGTTGCTACGATTTAAAGTCAAGGAAGAAATAGGGCGTGACATGGAAATTTGGTTGTAATCTTCAGTTTTTTGTTCTCTAGCTTTAATGAAGTACTTGTGAGCACTGAAACACTCTAAGAACAAACTTACACATTTAAAGTGGACCCTGGAAAATCAATGAAATTCTAAGCACATATGGAGACAACCTAATTACTTTAAATCTGTTTTCAAAAGATGGGACGGTTAAAAAAAAAATAAGGAAAACTTAAGAGGGATTAAAAATTAGGACAAGCAAAATAAATCAGCGCAACAAGTCAGATTTATAATGAAAAAAATTACTATCCATGGATAAATGACATTTAAACAAAAAGAAGTTAACATGAACAAAAATTCGCGCTAATAACAGTGAGACTATTGTCATCATTTCTCAGAATGGCATTAGTACTTCACAGAAAACGACAAGTATTTCAAAGTGCCCGTTTTATTTTTCATCAGATTGGAAGGAACAACAATAATCATGTTCAATGGAAACAAATAAACCATTTCCAAGATCAAATAAATTTATTAATTTCGGTTTAGTTTTACTATTTTCAAAAGGCCACTTTTCTGTCGCTCCCCTTTTGGTTCCATTTCACTCAGAAGTATGTACAATTAATGCGTAAATCAAACATCTAAAACGTTAGTTTTAAAGTTCAGGTAATTGTTGAAGCAATCTGTTTAGTTTGCTCAAATTTTATTGAATAGACATGTTAATATATGATTCACAAAATTATTTTCGTTACCTTTGAAAAGGAACAAAATAGTGATAAAAATGTCCAAAACTGACTTCCAAAACTGAAATGACAGTTTTAAACTACGTGATACCAAAAAAATTCTAGAATTTTGAATATAACTAATGTTTCCAACTCCATAATAAAAAGACATACAATTCAAAATATGTTTTGTTCTCAGAAAAGCACAAAAGACACTCTTGCTTTTAGGAGCCTTGAGTGGGCGGTAACACCGTTCGTATAAGGTACATTTTCTATTCACTTGAATTTGTTTTAGTTTTAGGTTTAATTTACTCATTTATAACAATTCTTCGTTCCTTTAGAATTTGACCTATTATATACCTTTCTTTATTTATGTCTGTTTTAGGCTTTAATATTGTGCTTCGTTTTTCTTTTAAAAACATGTTTTCGAAGTAAGTGTTTTTAATTCGTTTCGATTCGTTTTTTAATTGACACAATTTTAACATGTGTTAATTGTAGGAATATATTTTAAGCTGTTTTGAATCCATCCTGAAACCCATCATGTGGACACCGCATATTATGGATTCATTTTATTAGCGACAACTTTTCATTCAGTTTCATTGCTAATTCTTAATGCATTTCAATAAATGCCAAGAATTTTCTATAAAAGGAATTCCTTCCTGTTATCTTTAAAAAAAAGTTCGTCTTTTATTGAAACCATTCCCGTTACTGATGGACGCTTCCTTTCAACAAAATCTTTAATGCTTCTTAACAAGGAAAATTAATTTTGCTGAAGATATGATTCGCGATTTTCTTATTATGAAATTCGAACTAAATTCTCACCACTATCAAACAGTTTGTGGTAACGAACTGTAAGTAAGGAGCGACCCGGCTCAATAGTAACCGAAACTCTAAAAAACAAAATTTTGATACCAATAGATATATCAACAGAATCGGCTTATTATGTTGATTTTAAATATATAAGTTTCATTAAGTTTAGTTTTACCGATTAAAGGCTACGAGCCTGAGAAAACTAGCCTGATTTTCGAACAAATGGAGAAACATCCCCTAAAAGTATCAGAATCTTAATGAAAATCACACCATCAGATTCAGTGTATCAGAAAACCCTACTGTAGTGGTTTCAAGCTCCATCTACGAAATTGTGGAATTCTGTGTTTTTTTTTGCCAGAAGAAAGGTCACGGATGCGTGTTTTTTTTTTTTTTCAGGGTTGATCGTAACGAACCCGTGGTCCTAGATTATCATGACAGGGCTCAGTCGAACGCAAAATAAAAGTTGTAGTGCCCTATTTAAGTGACCAAAAAGATTGGAGGGTAACCTGGCCCGCTCCCCACCCCTTTTTTACCCAAAGTCGTCGGATCAAAACTTTGAGATAGCCATTTTGCTCATCATAGTTTAAAACCCCAATAACTATGCCTTTGGATATAACATGACCCCCCCCCATCCCCAGAGGAAATGTCTTTAAGGAATAAAATCTGCCCATTTTTTTAAACATAGTATTTGTTATTGTGAAGTATGTATACATTTTTGGGTGGAGGGGGGCGAATTTTTTGCTGGGAGTTTTTCAACGGGAGAATTTTCTATGGGAGCGAATTTTCCAGGGAGTGAACTTGTCAGGGGAAATTACACACTGGGGGAATTTGCCACAATTCCTATACAAAATTATTTTTAAATGTTTTGCTTTATCTTTTCCGTCTCAATTTTACGCGTGGATTTGTTAAGGATAATTGTACAGGGTAAATTTTCACCGGGATTGAATAGTCGGAGGATATTTCCGTGGCGAGGGGGATTTTTTCGTGAAGGTGTGGCCAGATTTTGTGGCATTACTTAAAAACAGTCAGAAATCCAATTTAAAAAAACAAGTTTTTTCAACTGAAAGTAAGGAAACAACATTAAAACTTAAACGTGCAGAAATTATTACGTGTATAAAGGGGATTGCCCTCTCCTCAACACCTCGCTCTTTACGCTAAAGTTAGAATTTTGTTCCAAATCTTTAAGAACGACTCCTGAAACACAAGAGTCGTTTAATTAGAACAATAGGAAGTTTTCTTCTTTACAAGTATTAAAAAAGTTTAGCGTGAAGAGCAAGGTGTTGAGGAGGGGTCAATCCCCTTCATACACGTAATAATTTCTGTTCGGTTTAAGCTTTAATGCTGCTCCTTACTTCCAGTTTAAAAAGCTTCTTTTTTAAATTTAATCTTCAGCAAAAACAGGTTTCGATTTTAGGATAAAAGCCAATTTTTGCAGAAATGTCAATAAAAACAGCGTTGTTAAGATGGACGGAGTTGAGGAGTCACAGAGCAATTTTATGTTTCTAATCCTCCAATAAAACCATAGGGATCCAATCACAACGCACAGGCAACATAAGGAAAGTCCTAAGCTATGTGAATCATTAAAAACTGCCGAGTCAACTGGCTGGCGGCCGGCACAAGCATGATAAATGTTGGAACTTGAATTTGTTTTTCTTTCTTTTTTTTTAGTTTCTGGTTCAGGCTCCTGAAATTGATACCCTCTCTGGCAGCCTGTCAGGGGTTTCACCATAAATTCAGAAGAACTAAGATCCATTGGAAATTCGGAACACAGATGCTTACGCCCAAACAGAATTTCCAAAAAAAAAAAATCCGAACCAACGAGTTTCCTAGGCCAAGCACCAGTGAGCTTCAACGTTTCTGTAATTTGTCTGTGTTATGTTCCATTGTCCCAGGGTATTTGCCCCATAAGTTTAAGGCCAATAGCATAATAAGATAAACAACTGTTGGTTGAGATGGTTTTGGAGGGGCCACAAGCACACTTCGCGCCTAAAATCTGTAGATAGGAAGCATGGACTTGCTCGTTTTTACACCAGCTCCTGCAAGTTTCTGTATCGGGTCACCAAAATACTGTGGTTCAGAATAATCTAATCTTTCACTTGTGTCAGGAATTACCAACACCACACACTAAACTACAAACACAACATTATCGAAATTCTGCAGCTTGGATCGATTCCAATTTATCGGGATGATTTGTACCGATTCATCGTATTTCCGTGGGTTGGAGATAACTCAGTTTTGCACACAATTATGGCTTAGCTAGTTTTCGCACAGAATCAGGACTCATTCTTCCAGTGACTCGGCACTTGGCCTATTTTTGCATCAAGTCATTCTTTAACTTGGGGCTTAGAAGAAGTCGGGACACAGCTGTTTTTTGAATCGAGCCATGAATTAACCTTTTTCTTACACCAACCTAGCACTCAGCCCTTTTTTTTCACCGAGTCAGTCCACAACTAGAAATGAGTTCGTTTCTGAAATGACTGAGAACTATACTCGTTCCTGCACTGAGTCAGGACTCAACTTGTTTTTGCACTAAATCAGGACGAAACGTCTTTTTGCACTAGATCAGTCTACATACTACTACTACTAACAAATCACTGCAGCACCAAGCCCTTCGAGGCCAACACAGCTTCGGACGTTCCTCCTCCATCCCAATCTATTGAAATCCTCGCTCTTGAAACGCTCCCAGGAAGTTCCCATTTCCTTTAAAGCTTTCCTTAGCTATTCTACTTTTGACAATTTCACTGCATCCACCGTCTTTACTAATAATACTACCAGGGTATGCCTGAGTGAAGTTCTCCACTTGATCGATCTTCACGTTACCCAACATCACCTTTTCATCTTCACTTATTCCTAGCCTTAGCAACTTAGTCTTCTTAAACTTAATTTCTAAAACTGTTCTTGCACACTCAATTCGCAAAAGCTGTAAAAGTTCCTCCATTTTGCTAACACATTCATCTAGGATCCTTAAATCATCGTCGTAATCCAAGTCCAGAGAGTCTTTCTTCCCCATTTGGTTCCGTGTTCTCCCATTGCCTTTGCTATGCTCCTTAAGACCAAGTTAATCAAAGTGATCCATGTAAATGAGGATAGAACGCAATCCTGCTTAACTCCTGATTTAATACGAAAGCAGCTAATAACCTCATTTCCTACCTTAACCGTAGCAATGTTATTCTAGTACATATCTCTAATCACTTTAATATATTTGCCTGGTATACCATACAAGGATAAGACCTTCGCTAAAGCTCTTCTATCAGAGATCAGTCTTCAGCTTAGATATTTTGCTCATTTCGCAAAAAATACGAGCTCGGCTTACATCGAATCAATATTTGGCTTATTTGTGTACAACCTCAGGACTTGGTACATATGTTAACCAAGTTAGAACTAGCTCGTTTCTTGCATCAGGTGAGGGCTCAATCCGGACTCAAAATCTTTTTCAATCCGGATCCGGAACTTTTTCAATTCAATCCGGAATCTGGATCAATCAGTTAGGAAGAAACTTATTTTCGCATCCCATCACAGAAATTTCGCAGCTTCCATTTAGGTCATTGTTGAACTCAGGACTTACCTCGTTTCTGCACAAAGCGCGTCCACAGTTTAGTCTCAGCTCATTTTGGCCTTGAGCAAGGAGTGACCCTGTTTTTGTACCAAGTCGGTATCTTGCTTGGACTCAGCTTATTTTTACACCAAGTAGGGACATAGCTCATTTTTATACCAAAGAAGAACTTGGCTCATGTTTGACTAAGCTTGGACTAAAACAGTTTTTGCATTGCTTCACGAGTGTATTCGTTATTGCACTGGGTCTGGACTAAGCAATTTTTTGCACACATAAATCTACAGCTTGGACAGAAACATGCACATTTTTGGGGGGGGGGAGTAATAGTAAAAAACGACTTTTATTTATTAATTTGAAAAAGAAGTGCCCAGAAATTCAGCAAAATTTGGGATTTCAGGGAGGAAGGGATGGCCCTGAGGTCCCCTTAAAGTCCTCCCTGGGATTGGACATAGCTCATTTTAGCAAATATACTGATAATTTTTGCACGATTACGGTTTAAACAAGGTATAATATGACTATAAGTATTCCAAAAAAATTTGGTAATGGGAGGTGGGGGTGCTAGAGGGGACACGGACATTCTTGATATCCTAGTAGGGAATATACGGATGCCCTAATATGGGTGTGTGCTATCAAAGTGCAAAACAATAAAAAAAAATTTTAATCGTACAAAACCTAATAGCTTACATTTTATTTTTCCTTCTTCCTTTTACAGGCATAACAGGTGATTTACTTAAATAATGATGGTGGATGTTTCGTGCAGAAAAACAAAAAAAATAGAAAAAAGAAATAAATAAAAGTAATAGGAAAACATTTGGAGTTTTTTTTTATAAGATTAAGTTCAGTTCTCCTGAAATATGATTTTAAAACCCATAAAAAAATGCTGTTCCCGGAAGAAACACGATAGAAATCATTACAGAAAGAATATAGAATTTAAGTTTCAAAACAAGAGGCGAGAGGAAAAACAAGGGAGGAAAGGTCCGTCGCTTCTATAAGTACGAGAATCAAGATACATAACAATAAATCCGTCAAATCATACGGGAAATAATCTTGCTAGCCAAATTTAAATGCAAAGCTGCAGTTGATGAGAGAATTTAAAGAGATGTTTTCGACCGTTTCAAAGGCAAACAAAATCATTATAAATGTGAGAAAATAAAAGTTCAAAAGCAGAAATTGATCGGACAAAGTACAAGTAAAATGGTGTTTTGAGCATATTCGGAACTGCTCGGTTTTCTTAACATTTGTCCATAGATGTTGAAGTATAAAACAAACAATAGCTTATGTTTTTTCTAGTAGATTTTTAATTTGTCTTCTTTTCGTTTTATAAAAAAAGACACGTTCTTTAGAAATGAGTTATACTCACTAACAAACGTAAGATGTGTATAAAATAAGTCTGATATAATAATAGATATATATATAAAATAATATAGTCTCGTGACGAACGTAGTATCATATTTGACGAATATGGTTCGGCAATTCAGTATCATATCTGAACGTAGTATCATATTGAGTATCATAGTTGCTTTGGTGCTTTCATCGAAGTAACTCTATTAGTAACAGTAACCCAAGTAATCTGTAGCGACATTGTAGTTTAATATTGGTGTTGGTGTTTTTTTTTATGTGTTGTTAGTTATTTATTTAATCTTTGTTTCTTTTACGCTAAAGACGCCGTTTTCACACAGGCGAAATATCCGCGTCGTTTTGGTTTTTTTGTCTTTTCGCTGGTGACCTCAGTTTGTCTGTTTTCTTCATTGAGTTCTCTCTTTGTTTCTTAGTATCAAATTGAGCATGTTCAACGGCCCTGTTGTGGATGATTCAAGCTCTTGTGTGCAACAAGAAAAAAAAGAAAAGAAATTTGCCCTTTTCTCCGAGAAATTGGATAACGTTTGCTTGTTTGCTGCTTTTTTAGGAGAGGGGGGTTCACAAAAGCCCAAAAGCGAATTTTCATAACCATTTTTCAAACTTTATGGAAGAAGTACTTCCGATCGATAAATAGAGGGGATTCAACCTCTAGTGTGCTCTCATTCGGAATAATATATGTGGACTAAACATGTAATATGGATGCAAAAGGGGAGAATGGGTCTCCTATTATTGCCGAAGTAGCTTTTGTGTGAAGTAAAAATTACATTTACATATTACTATTAAAGAGCTTTGCAGACTCCTAAGAATACGTATAGAGTACATTGAAAATTGCAAATCGTTGCATGTTAGATTTTATATAAATCTATGTATTTACATAATAAGAATTTACTTCATTATGAAATAATAATAAATATGCAAATTATTATAAATATTTATGTAACAAGATATTCATTAATTATTTTCAATTGTTATTCCTTGCAACGGCTAAGCTGCAACGGTTCATAGATTTTCAATTGTATTATTTATTGCAACGGTCTTTTTTTTTTTTTTTTTTTTTTGTGATAAAAACCACATTCAATGCTTACTAACACCAAGGCGGAAGTGCAGGTGGGTGTATGCGACAAAATACACATTTCCCCAACAAATCTTCCCCTAGAAACACGAGCATACACATCACAACCTGAAAGATTATTTTGGTATTTCAGGCCCCTCTTAAGTCTTGAGGAATCACCTTTCTCGGAGTGATTTCTATCTTTGAAGCATTGTTATGCAACGGATAAATTATACCATAGAGACCAGGGAAAGTTGGGACGAATGCTCCTCTCTTATCTATCCTACATAGAACATGACATTAAAAACGAAGAAAAAAAGTTTTTTCTAAATATAAACAAAGAGCAACATTGGGGACTGCCCCGTCCCCCTTAACCCCCCCCCCCCCCTTAAGCGGAAAATCCGAAGTACTTTCCCAAAAAATAACAAACTGTTCGTGGTAACGAACTGTGAGTAAGGAGCGATNTTTTTGAACGAAAAGAACTATTTCAAAACAATTACAATCGTAAACAAAGGAGGGGGGAGGAGGGATATTATTTACATAATGGAAAAAAAAGCGAACTTTGCGTTTTCTAGCGAGTATACCCATCATATTTTAAGGTTTGTATAGATGGAGGAGGGAGGGGGGCTAAGTCCCCCCTGAAATTTGAATTTACTGGTAAAACGATTTTTATTTGGAAATAAATTAAGAAATTCAGTAAACTATACTCACGTTGACAAATGAACTATCCATTGTTTCAAAGTTAATAAAATTCAGTGTACTATGTATGATATGTTAAATCGTAATGAAAATTAAATTGTAATGTATGAACATTTTATACAGAATCTCAAGGATGAATAAAAAACGGACGTTGGCTCGAAAAACACTCTGGTTGAGTTACATAATTTCGTGCATACTCCCAAAACATGTTGGACTACTTTATACCATACCAGTTTTTTAAGAAAAAAAATTGTGCACGTGAACTCACGACGTACATTCTTATGAAATTCTTATCAATAACAAAAAAAA
>JAQQPU010006932.1:30394-40767 GCA_029168905.1 Artemia sp. Kazakhstan ARC1039
TATTCATGCCCCTTGAATTCTCAAAACCTACAAAACTGAGAACTAAAAGGGTCTGATGACTAAGACACTTCTCGATTATTGCTGAAAGAGTGAAAATTTGAATGACGAAACCTTTCCCCTTTCTTAAATCACACTGTTCTTTTCTTAAAACTTTATCTGCAATATCTCTTAGCACAATATGTATCATCATGCTAAGCAATTTGCTTCCTACAGAAACCAAGCTAATGCCTCAATAAACAACTTTAATAACTAAAAGACAAACTTGAGTCAAAGAATTAGAAAACTACTACTATTACTACTAACAACTCACCGCAGCACCAACCGCCTGAGGCCAACACAGCTACGCACGCTCCTCCTCCTTCCCAATCTATTCAAAGCCTCCCTTTTTACACCCACCCACAAGGTCCCATTTCCTTTAAATCTGTCTTTATGACGTCCTCCCACCCCAGACGAGGACGACCTGCTTTCCGTTTAGCCCTATACAGTTGGCCGAAAAAAACAATCTTCGACAATCTGTCATCCTTCATCCACACCGTGCCCTAGCCACCTCAACCTTTCTTTCGTTATAGCCCTAGTGAGCGGTATTGAACCACATTTTTCGTATAGCCTATCGTTTGAAATACGGTCAGTCAGCCGGGTACCCAGAACAATCCTTAAGCAATTTCTCTGGAAAACATCTAGCAAATCTTCATCCGCTTTTCGGAGCGTCCATGCTTCAGATCCATATTTGACCACTGTCATCACTGTAGCTTCTAATATTCTAACCTTGGTTTGCAGACTTATCTTCCTATTCTTCCATACTGCTTTTAACTGTTAAAAAAACACCCTGAGCCTTGGCTATTCTACTTTTAACATCTTCACTGCTCCTACTATCTTTACTAATAATACTACCAAGGTAAGTGAAGCTGCCCACCTGATCAATCTTTTCATTACCCAACGTCACCTTTTCATCTTCACTTATTCCTAGCCTTAGTGACTTAGTCTTCTTAACATTAATTTGCAAACCTATTCTAGCACCCTGAACTTGGAAAACCTCTAAAACTTCATTCATTTTGCTCACACTTTCATCTAGGATGCTAAAATCATCAGCATAATCTAATTCCAGGAGACTTTTTCCTCCCCACTTGATTCCGTGGTCTCCCATTACCTTTCCTGTGCTCCAAATTTTAAGACAAAGTCCATCAAAATAATCCATATAAAGGGGGATAGAATACATCCCTGCTTAACTACTGATTTAATACAAAACCAGCTGCTAACTTCATTTCAAACCTTAACCGCAGCATTGTTATTCTCGTACATGGCACTAATCACTTTAATGTATTTGTCTGGTATACCATACAAGGATAAAACCTTTACCAGGAGTAAAAGTTGAAACAAAAGTAAGAAAAGTAAGAAAAGGATAAAACCTTTACTTTTCTAAAGAATTAGAAACGATAATGCTAAACAAAAAATACATAGGTAAAACTTGAAGAATGCTGCACACAATAGGCTATCAATAAATACTACTAGAGCCGTACAGCAGTATCTTTGTAACAGTAAAACTATAGAGACCACGCAAGAGACCGGCCCATTATTTCAAATATCATATTTACCTTACAAAGACAAGTAGTTATTATTCCGTTTTCTGTCGGCAAACATTACAAGAACCAAACTTTCGAATGAAAGTTCAGTTTGGCTAGGCATACTTACCTCATACATTGATATATTAACAATAGATTTTTCCAATTCGGAGAGAAAATGGAGGTACAATAGACACTTTAAAACAACACTGATAAAAAAAAACTATTCCTAGGATGATAAACTACACGCAATTCATAACAGATTAGTTCTTATTTGAACTAAATCCCCTATACTTTATAAGTCTCCATGACCGGGGATAAGGGAGATTCTATAAATCAATGTATGAGAAAGATAATTTCTTAAACGACATTCATCTTAGCTCAACCACCTTAGAGATATTTTATTTGGGAATGGTTATCCAATTAGTTTAATAAATTCTGTAATTGTAAAACGCATTAAAAGATTATCAGATAGTCACACAGAAAACACAAATCAAAGGGAAAATTCAGTTTATCTTGGTCTCCCATACGCTAAAGGGGTTTCAGACCACATTTCAAAAAATATAAGAAAAAATAACATTTACACTTACTATAGACCCAGAAAAACTATCAGGTCCCAAATTTATCAAGGTAAAGACCCTATCCCGACAGGTGAAAACTCCGGTGTCTACAGAATTCCTTGTTTGTGTGGTCTTTGGTATATCGGACGAACTGATCAGTGACTCACGGATAGATTAACTCAGCACTCTAGTTCAATTGCTAATACACTTAAAAAGCGGAAAAAAAACAGAAAATTTTGAATCTGCCGTTGCAGAGCACATATTTGAAAACCCAGACCATACTATTTTGTTTACTCAAGCTAGCCTAATTTCGCATGACAAAGGTATTATCCAGTACTACAGATAAGCTGTTGAAATTTATAAATACCAATATTTAGGTCTAGCTTTAAACAGAGATTCCGGTGATTTACGAATAAACGAGTTATATTTCGGTTTTCTCAAAAGAGAAGCCGATACTATAGTAATCCCTGAAATAAACCTTGAACCACTTTCCCAGTCATATAATCAAACACGTGAACAACCCCTTAGGTTTCAAAGGGTGTCTGCAAGAAATGCAATAATTAAAATCCGAAATCAGATGACATAGTTCTCCAACTTATTTAATTGCTGGTTCATTTTGCTTTTAAGCGAATGAATTGTTTTCTTTTCTTTTATTCCTCAGTTGTTCGCTAGTATCCGTCGAAGGCAGTTCATAATTTTTTGCATTTTGTGCAAATCGCGGATATTGGCGAATAACTCGTTTTTATGGTTGTTAGGTATTTGGTTTTAATTCTTATAACTTTTGGCTTTTATTGAATTTTATTCATCTTTTAAGTTTTTGGTTTTTTTCTTTGGTTTTTTGGTTCTTTTCACATTGACTTTCCGCGTTTGTTTTTTGCTGTTTTTTTTTTCTTCGGAACTTTCCTTGGATACATTATTTCGTTTCGCGCTGAAGAAGAGGGGCGTTTGTCCTCTCGAAATATGTCCACTTCTTTTTTTCTTTTTTCTTTTAAGTGCTCCGTCTTGTTCTTGTTGATTTGACGGGTTTTTCAATAAATAAATAAATAAAATATTCGCTTTGTTGTGTTTTTTTTCAGTATTTTCATTTGGCCTTTAAAAACCCCATTTTTGCTCGTTTTTCTTTCTTTATGTCAATGTATGAGAAAAGTGTGGCTAGATTCGAAAGTTAGGTTTTGGCATCACCACCTCATACGTTGATGCAGGCTATTAACAATAGCTTAGATACCAACTGATTTGGTGGTGCGTTCATATATCAACTAACATAACAATTTATATTCAAACTCAAATAATCAACAGCATAAAGTGATAAAATTGTCCGAATTGCCAGAAGATGCAGAGTATCAGTTAGATCTTCCAAATCCTGAAGGTAATGATAACTGGGGTAATCTCTGAAGACCATCCAGCAGCACTCATTACATCAGTGAGTAGTATCGATTTTGATAACGCCTATGATGTCGCCATAGATCATATGAAATTTGCAAAAGACGATTTTTCCATACCGGGGAATTGAACCCGGGCCAGCTGGGTGAAAGCTAGCTATCCTAGCCACTAGCTACATCATTTTTTTTCAAAGATGGATTTTTTTTAGGAAATAGTGGTACCAGACACAACTTTAGGATTAAAAATCATTGGGTAGCCAGTTGATTGCTTATCATTGATAAGTTAAAGAAGAAGTAGTACCAGAAATAACGATTGGGGATTAAAATCATTATGTAACCAGTTGATTGCTTCGTTACTGATCCTGTATAGCTTTTGAGCCAGGTCACTGATAAGTTTTTAAGAAGAAGTGGTACCAAAGACGGCGAACTTTTTAGAAGAACTGCTGCCAGACCCAACTTTTGGGGATTAAAAATCCTTACTTAACTAGTTGATTGCTTGTCATTAACCATTTGATCCTGTTTATTGATAAGTTTTTAAGAAGAAATGGTACCAAATGTCTTGCTTTTTCAGACTTATGCAAGCTTTGATGGTAAAAGTTAAAGTTAGGTCAGGTACGATTAGGTTATTATAAATCTCAAAATTGGGTTAAAAACATAACCTAACCTGTCACAATCAAACCTTGCATAAAACTGAAAAAATTGACAGGCAACGCTGACTAAATCCAAGAAGAAAAAAAATTATTTCGGATTTTCACAGGTGAAAGTCCCCATTCATCGATTTCGGACATTCACAGTAACATAAAAAGGAGAAAGAGAAAGAAAGATGTCGGTTTCCAAACAAAAGACGGTTGAAATTGTAGAGTCACCTAAGTTCTGCTTTACGCAGCCAGAACCTGGCTCTTCAACCAGAAACAGGAGAGGGGAATTCCTGCTTTCGATAATATACATCTCAGAAGAATTGTCAACACTCACTGGCAGCAGAGGATAACCGACCAATCCATCCGCGACAAGACTGGACAGCCTATTGTGACATATGTTATAAGATTTAACCGATTTCGATACCTTGGTCACGTACTACGTATGGACAATACCGGCTACCGACTTCAGTACTCCACGGGCAACAACTGGGTTTACGCCTCAAGGCCAGACAAGAAACAACATGAACGAAACAAATGAGACAGATGTGCAAAACCTGACCACCTCAATCCGGCCTCAGTAGGAGGATATACTGACAAAATTACGGGAGGACTGGAGGTTCCATTTTGATGGCCTCTGAAGGCACAGGGGACTTAAGGTCTACCTTATCCGTACCTTATGAAACCAAACCACATAAATACGTATACCAAATGAAACTGAAATACAGGAGAATAAAAAAGGGAACTAAAGTTCAATTCATTAGTCCCACCATAACCAGAGTAGGGTGCCTCGTCTGGATTTGCTCCCTTTATGTTCCTTCCTGTGCTAAGTTATACTTTGCTCCCTCTATGTTCCTTCCTGTGCTAAGTTATACTTTGCTTACTCTATGTTCCTTCCTGTGCTATTTGCTTGAGGCCATAGGAACCACGTTCTATAGAGGTTCTAGGAGCCACTGAAATTTGAATAAAAGGAATGGTTTTCATTACAATTCATATTAGTAAGAGAATTGAATTCAGAGAGAATAGTTTATTTGAGAGGATATTAGTAGAGAAAAATGAGTGGTGCATTTACATTATTGGAGATTAAAGATGGAGCCGGCAGCAGCAGCAACGATATACGAGTACCCAATGTGGCTGTGGAAATAACCGGTGGTTGTAGACTATGCCTTGAATGGGACGATATGTATGCTAGATACGTGATATCATTAAGCAAATTTAAGCAGGAGGAGCAACTATGTTTTGCTGGAAAAGTGAATATTGTGCATATAAATAAACTTCGGTCAGCATTAGATCTCCTATCGAAATATATTGATGAGAACAAAATGCATCAGTGAATATTATTGTTGTAATTATGCTCAATAAAATTGTTTCTAAATCAATGGTATTTTTCTTTCTATAGTAGACTAGCGTATATTTTTTTGAGTAGAAAAAAATTCTGGTTAGTCTGAAGTTGGTTGTGAGAGTGTTAGGACTCTAAAAAATGGATAGATTTGAGAAAGAGCGAATCATGGGGAATCTAGTGCTTATGGAAAAACGTTTGATTCTAGATGACGATTTTCTAGAGCTGTCTATTCAAAGGAAGATATTTTCTCAGGGAATGCTTGTCGATATAATGAAAACTGATTCTCCATCATTAGACTATTGTATGAAGCTTCTACGTCGTGGTCCAAATGCATTTACACAATTTATTGATATATTGATCAAAACACGGCAAAATGATATTGTGGATATGCTTTTAAACATTAGTTTAGAAATTTAGGACTTTTTTCAGGAGAAAGATGGCATTCAAGGATGATTTACTCCTCTCTCTTTCTATCTCCGACAATTTTTTTGTTGTTGCTAGCTCAGTTTCATTGTGGCAGTGAGAGTGTCAACACATGAAAAAATGTTCCATACATGTCCGCTATGTATGTACACACTGGGCAGCTGGTCATCATGTGAGAATTGCACAATGATTGATGAGTATGATGAAAAGTGTAGATTATACAACCCGAGTAAATTGCATAGAGGATATGCTGTACAAATTAAAGGTTGTAATTCATGTCTTGAAGAGGTGTGTGACTCTCATCCTAGAGGACACCTATGCTCCAATTGTCATTATGATAAATGTAATCAGTGGGAGAATACATATCCCGGTATGATTGGAAAGAATCCTAAGCATGATTTTAGTATATTGCTACGAGATTGGTATCGTCGTGGTTTTAGATTGTTCTGGGAGGAGGAGCCGGGTCAGCGATTCAACTGTTGGAACAACAAAAGAATATGGTTTATACGTCATCGTTGTGAAGACAATGGGTGTTATGATTATAAACCCACTGATTTTTATTTGGCTGTGACGGAATGTGATTCGTCACTTGAGGACACTTTTTGTGAAATTGCTTCAAATAAGCAAATTGAAACATGTGAATTCTATAGAATGAATAAGAATAGTATCATTGACTATACAAAGAGATATGACAAGAGTGAAGTTACACTCTACTGTAGAAAATGTGACCCTGACACTGCAGTACATCAGGATCAGTATACTGTGAATTCAGATAATCTACCTGCATTAGTTGTTGTAGACAAATACCTAGTAGAAGATGAAATCTAAACAGTAGAAAAGTCGTTTTTATCATGTATATAAATTTTTATTAATAAACGATTTCACATACATTTTTAGAACATTTTATTCGTAGGGCACTAAAATCAATATTAAATACGCTTGTAAGTATATTTTCCACTAGAAAGTCGTTCAATCGAGGTAAGTCAACGTAGATGTCGAGAAACTGCTTGTAGGTATAGCCACGACATCTGAACATGAAAAAGAGTAGTGCATGAAAGCCACATGTCTTAGTCGTTAAATCCTGTACTCTTCGTTGATTTTAAATAATGGTTTTCCCACTGCTTTCAATAAAGCTGCTGATGTATGGAGTGTAGAATTTATACGATAGGCCAAGAGGATCAAAAAATTCAATATTCGTCGCTGTTTGAAAGATGCATAGCCAATGGCCGGTCTTCAAAGTCGATGGACTGCTATTAACAATGATTAAGGTATTGTTAACACTTGGAATTTTTTCAATGAAGTCCGATGGTATGCAATAGGACTTGTACTGGGACATGTATGGATCCATACTAAATACGTTGATTATTTGTTTTGTGTTCATGGTGCTAGGTCTAGTAGAACACTGCCGTCGGGTGTGATTTCCCAATAGGTTTCAAATTGACTCAGTGATATTAGCGTGATACTCTCAGTCAAAGCATCGGCAAATGTACACTCTAAACGTACATTCCCTGTTCGTACTATGCTCATATCCTGAGTCCCCGACAAGTCCAAAACAATTACCCCATGATTTTTTGAAAACATTGAATCGGTTATTCCATTTTCAAATAGTTGAGAGTCATGATCTAGGGATTGCATGGTCAACTCGTACAGAGTTCTATAGGATTTTTTGTCAAATGATAGAGTGTACAGTGGAATACCATTCACTTTGCAAACAAGGCTAGATAGACCAAAAAAAGTAAAATCATGGGGGGATTCAGTCCAGGATCCAACGGCACTGCCACTCTTCACAAAGGCCAAAGCCAATTTTGATGGGATTTCTCCATTGATAAATGATGAATCGCTATAGCTACGAGAGCCGGTGGCAATGTGACGTTGATTGGTGATCGTATGGGGGACAAAAAGTTTAATGTTGTTACCATTGGCTCTTAGCTTTTCCACTGCCAATGCAACAGAGCTCATAACCTGTTGTTTTCGAACGTGGAGAATTGCCGATGTGATAATGACATTTGCATCTGGTGCTGCAGGAAGTGTTTTTCTCAAAATGAAATTCGATGGGGCCATCTGTAACTTTATGTCAATCTTAACATTGGGGGGTAGCCATTGGGATATATTGAATATCTCATGATTTAATTTTCCAACCAGATGATACTCCTGGGTCACTGCAGTAGTCAACTCACCATCAGTATCAACACCTGATCGATATTCATAGCCCAATGATTGTCCTCTCAACTCCTTGTACGCCTTTGGTGTCATCATCATAAATTGTATGTAGTTTGCATAGTTTGATAAATTATTGCTAGTGTTCACCAATGTTCCATTAATAAATATATTAATTTGTTTGAACAGATTGTGTAGAATACAGTTTTCGTGGGAGAGACCATCGGCAGCAGTTGGAGTTGTATTATCTGACTTTTTCTTCACCACAACATTTAAATCAATAAATGTTGATGACAAATCAATGAAATAGTCTTCATTGGAAAATATTTGAAAGTGAATATTTTCCGAGAGGGGTTGTTGGGGATGAAATTGTTCATAGTAGCCATACTTGACACTGACATCAACCTTTTCAGCATTGAATAGATTCAATGAGGAACTGATTGATGGGTATGATTCCTTGTCGGGGAGATAAGTCATCTTAAGAGAAGAAATCCTTCTTTGATCTAACAATCTTTTTCTTTTTCTTCTTCTTCTGCTTATTGGTCTTCCTTGTTTTATTCCTCAAAGTCCTTGTTGATGTCCTTGGCTTCCCACCTGGGTGGAGACTGATGAGTGAATGACGCGCACGCATCCTTTTCAATCCCTCCCCATTTTGCCGAGATTTTAATTGCTCACCAATGGCTCTTGCTGAAGATCTAATATTTTCCTTAACACTCTCCTTGAAATTCTTGCCCGACCCCCAGTCCTGTAGTGTTGAGGCAGCAAAATTTGATGCAGCAGGTACAAGATATTTTCTGGCAAGGGGTAGTGCAGAACGAGATAGCATAGCAAACCAGCTACCAAGACCATAGCCAGACATTGTAGTACGACCCTTGTAGTAGTCCAATCCATTGCCTATTTGACGTGGACTCAAAGCATCAACATAACAATCGATATCGGGACGGACAAATGGAATTCGTCTATTGTTCATTTTAGGTGATGGTGCTGTCGCCGACAATGGGTCGAAAATGACATGTAATCACTGCTAAGCCTTTTGTTATTGCTAGAGGATCACCCAATTCACTTCTTAGTGTTAACTGACAGAGTTCCAGGAACAGATGCTTTATGTTATAGTGACGAACAAGTTCATGAGTTGTTTTTCGTTCAAGAACACGTAGGAGGGGGACATTTGAATTACCAACTCTCGATGTTTCCACAAAGGACGCATAGAGAAATATCCAAGAGTCCGAGGCGAAACCAGGTGGATAATCAGCAAAAATTACTTGATCCATCCCGTAAACGGTGACAGCATTTTTCCCATTGATCATATTCTGTTTAAAGCCAAGAACGTCTCTCAGATTGTCATTGAGAATAATTATTTCAGTGTCAACAGGTGAGGTAATGTAAATCCTATCGTGTTCCAATGAATAATTAAAATGGAATGTACCATTCCTACGATAAGAGATTTTTCTATTGATTGTACGACACAAATCTCTCATATTATGATATTCAATATATTTCAATTTAGCATGTGGATATTCGCTAGATTTAAGTGCTTCAACCAATTCATAGTCGACAAAGAGTGTCCAATCGAATGGTATAACTTTAATATCATACACACGATCCTTTCTCAGGATGTCATAGGTATTTTTGAGAATACAGTCGACAAGAGCCACTTCATACGCACCGTCAAATTTGATGGCGGGGGAGAGTTTCGTCCAAAAATCACTTGTCGTATTCAAGTCGTTGTAGAGAGGATCGGACGCATTGGACATAAAAGTTACATAGAAATCATTGGGCATTGTCAATATCTTCAACACCGATCCAAGAATCAAAATCAGAGTTTTATCCTAGCCACCGAACAAGTAACTGTTTCTTACCCCTGCGAGTACGAGTCTTTAATATCTTTTCAATTTGATAGATTTCACTATTATTTTTAACTTTTTGTAGTTCATAGTCATAAAAGCCACCGAGAATCTCTTCATCTTTGGTATCGCGCAAACGATAAGTTATGGGTTTAGTGTCTAGGATTTTTGCCACTTTAAAAAGTTCTGTGGACCACAAGTAATTCCCCTTTTCAAAAACATTAGTTGTTCTATTAATTCGAACAGTTTCACCAACACTGAATTTATTTTTCTTCTTGACAATCGTTTCATTGGAATATTGTTTAAGAAAGGTGACAATTGTATCATGATCAGAATGATGAACTTCCGTTGGGGTTGAGTTGGACAATGATCGATGAGGTCGTTGATTATAAATCAACATGATTTTATCTAAATCATGAATAAAAGCCGATGTATTTTTCAATGTACAATATCTCGAAATTAAAAGTCGAATAG
>JAQQPU010006933.1:10385-21939 GCA_029168905.1 Artemia sp. Kazakhstan ARC1039
ATATCCATCCATGAAAACAACCATAAATGTGACAAAATTCATGTTTTTCCAAGTGAGAAAATTCCTGTTTTTTCATTCTCAGTGAGAAAACCATAAACCACGTGGTGGGTACGGGACCTCCTGACCCCTCTCTACTTTCCTTGTGGTGCAGAGATCTTTGAGGAATCCTGGCCAGTTGTACCATTTATTTGGATGGTGGGGTATTAGGTTCTAGTAGTTATGTTATTGTCCGTTGGAGGGTTTTGTTGAATAGACTCCATTTGGGGTTTTATAAGGTGATGCCGGGCTTTATTTGGAATTGTGAAATACAAGGGTTGTGGTGGCCCTTCGTTGTAATTGTTAGCAAGAATATTTTCCAATTGCGGGTTTAGGGGTACTTCAATTTCAATTGTGAAATAGGTTTCCACCATTTTCTCTAAGTTTGAGCAGAATTCTCTTTGTTTTTGCAATTCTCTGTTGATTTCGGCTTTGTTTTCCTTCAGTTGTTTTTCTAAGCTCTCCTGTTGTAGTTTAATTATTTCTTTCTGTGCTTTTAAGTGGTCGTATTTATACTGTAAGTTTAGGAGCTTTACTCGTTCAGGCGCTAGTGCTTCTTGTACCGCTATTGTAGCAGATAGAACAGTACTGTTTCTATAATCTTGCACTTTTCTTTACCAATTTCTTGCATTTTATTATACAATGCTTGTAATTTTAGAAGCTTGACGGGACATTTATATCCCTTAACAAGCGTGGCGTCGCTTATTGATTCCATTTCATTCTGGATTTTGGCAGTATGCTCCTTAACTTCCATAAACTCAGTCTCGATTAATTAATCCATTTGTTTAGTTACAAGGATCTCATTTATTTTTTTTGTTCATTTTTCATTGAAGGCCTTAACTTCACTAAGAGATTTAAGTACGGCTTTTTATCATATTCTCGATTTTCAGTCTTTCTGTTATCAATTATGCCGAAGCGTCTACGAGTTTCGATCGCATCTGAAATAGCTGGTCCATAGTCGTTCCGTCTGTAACGAGGTGGCACCAGATATTTTTTTGGAGGAGGGGTTGAACAATTCTTGTTCTGCTTCTATCCTCAGGGTTTTCTATCAAGCCGGGATTCAATTTATCTGGAAAAGTTAACTATTAATTTCCCTCGACCTTTTACGGATAGCTTTCATTGAAGTTTCTTATCCATACACATTTGTTTTAAGTTTTTTTTTGGCTTATTCAACCTACTCATTTTGTATTAACATTATTTTATGAGTTTTTGGGGTACTTGATCTCTAGACGTACTTCCATTTATCTTTTTTTTAATTACTCTGCCAGATTTTGTGGTAACTTCCTGTTCGCTTTTTGGCGTTTTATTCATTTAAAACTTTCCCATAGAGATTAGGTCGAACTTCTTGCACTGCTTCAACGAGAATTTTTGACCTTTTAATTTAGCCTCTTTCGCATGTGCGGTAGCCGAAGTTGGTTTTCGTTTTTGTGTGTCTGGGGGTTCGTCTGGAGCTGATTCCTCGCCTGACTCAGTAGAACTGGTCTCTGGAGATTCATCATTGGGGCTTTCCGGGGTGGTCCTTTGCAATTTTGAGTATCACCTGCCCTTGCTTCATATATGTCGTCTCCTCTGGAAGTAGAGGGTTTATTTTCCATTTCCTCAGGCTGAATTCCTGTTTCGGGCGAGTTAAAAGATTCTTGAGAACTAAGAGAGGAGTCAAATGTTTGTGGAGAGTGTCTCCATTGTTTGAATGCCATATCCTCAGGGGGGTGGGGTATTTTTTGTAACACGGTCTGTCGCCAGGAGGCTGATTCCTTGGGCTTGACTTTGGGTACTGTTATGTAATGATATTGTCCTAGATTCTCATATTCAGGGTATTCCTGGGTCCAAGGCCAGGTACTTTGCCTTATTTGTATAGGGTAACTGATAATGTCCATAGTTTCTCTCAAATTTTTCTTGAATGTTTTCTTGGGTGGAGTTTTCTTTATTTTTACACCAGGGATTTCCATAGGTCTATTTAATTCATCCTGTAACGATAGGGGCCTCTCTATCAGGGTTGCTGGTGATACCATATCATCTGGAAATCTTTTGGAGGGACAAGGGGTTGAAATTCTATCGGGGAAAAATTAGATTTTTGGGAACAGCGTATAGTCTAACTCTTCTGAGCTTTCTGACGATAAACTTTTTGGATCTTTTGGCGTTTTTATCCCTACTGGTATTAAAGATTTCCCTTTGGGGACAACTAGATTTTTCATGGCTAAAAATTCTTCAAAATTTTCCTGTCGCTATCATTTTCGAAATAGTCTTGTTTGAAATTGAAAGGTGTCAACTCGGCTAGCCTTGACTTGGGGAATTCATTTTCCACGTTTGACGAATCGGTAGATGAGTGGTTCGGTGCCTATCTTTCCGGGTACTTGGCCCTTTTTATACGGCTAACATGTGCCTTATATGTTCTTCCGTTGTCAGGGTTTATCTTTAAAAGTAAAGTCATTGTCATATTTTTTGATTATTCTGTAAGATCCCGAATATTTATTGGAAAGTTTTTTGCCTTCCACCTTTGCCTCATTTTTTAGGTAGACACAATCTCCTACCTCAAAATTTATGTTCCCTTTGACTTTGAATTCGTTTCTCAACTCTGGGTTTGTTTTACATTTTCTTAATTCCTGTCTAACTATCTTATAGGTTTTCCTCATCCTATTTATAAAATCTTGCTTTTAGTCTTCAGTATTATTGTAATACTGTCTGGATTCTATAACTACCTGATAGGTTATTTTAAAATCGCGCCCGAATAAAAGAAAAAATTGAATTTTTTTAGTTGTCTCTGAATAGGCAGTATTGATTACATTGGTTAAGTAAGGTAAGAATTGATCCCAATCGTTTCGGTTGTCTTTTGTGTAAATGCTCAAGACATTGGAAAATATTTTATGGCTGTTTTCAATTTTCCAATTAGCTTGCGGATGGTAAGGGGAGGTCATCAATTTCTCTATGTTGAGGAAACTCATTAAATCTTTTGTTACCTTAGAAACAAAATTACTTCCATTATCACTGATAACTTTGTTAGGGACGCCAAATTTTAAAATATTTTTGCTAACGCTTTACTCGTGGCGTACGCGCCTTGATTTGTCAATGCTTTTGCAAACATGAATCCAGAAGTGATCTATAACTAAGAGAATGCAAGTATGGCCTCTGTTGGAAACAGGTAAGCCTCCACTGGTTCCATATAAATCAAATGAAACAATATCGAAAGGAAGCCTTGCTACCGGCACACTTCCCATTGGCGGATGGGGATAAGTTTGGGGATTCTTTCTCAAATTACATGATTCGCAATTGTTTATGAAGTCTTTGAGTTTGGTTAATGCTGAAGGAACAAAGAAATATTGTTTTAATCTATGATAGGTTTTCGTGATTCCCAAATGTCCGCCTGTATTCGAATGGAAATATTCAAAGGCGAGTATTATTAGGTTTTGGGGTAATACAGGTATTATCGAGGTTTGGTTTCTATTTCTATCGCCTGTCACTATCCTGAAAAGGATTTCTTCGTCTAAATCATAATAAAAATTGTCTATTTCCCTTATCAGGGCTTTGAACTTATCGGGGAGGTTATCAAAATTCACAAAATAATTAATGAGAGTCGAACACATTTCGTCCTTAATTTGGTTTCTTTTAATGTTAGCCAGCGATAAGGGGCTATGATTAATTTTGTTTTCTTTTATTTGGGTTTTAGGTTTATTCTTCTTGTGTTTTCGTTTACTGGGATTAATGGCATTTATTTCTCTGTTTTCGTTATCTGAGGAGTTATTTTCGGGGTATCTACTCAAGTAATCACAGGGGGCATTTTGTTTACCGGTCAAATGTTCAAATTCGTAATCCAGATCTTGGATTTTCATTGTCCATCTAGCTAAGATTCCCGTTGGATTCTTGAATGTGCTTAGGTACTGTACGCTTTTATGGTCCGAACTTGGCTTAAATTTTTGACCCACTAAATAATGTCTAAATTTGTCTAAATGGTAAATTATAGATAGTAGCTCTAATTGCGTTGCAGAATAACTGCTTTCGCCTTTCGATAGAGTTCTGCTTGAATAGCATACAAATTTCTCTATATACTGAGGGGGGTTTATGTAGGGGATCAGGGTGTTCTTCTACGGGGATTAATTGAGAAAGGATTGCACCGATGCCCAGAGCTGAGGCGTCAGTGGTGACTACAAATTGTCCTTTTTCAAAATCAGGCAGTGACAATACTGGTTCAGAAGTAAATGCTTTCTTAAGAGTGTCTAAGGAAGTTTGAGTTTCCTGCGACCAGGTAATATTTTGCGGGGTCCCTTTAGGTAGGTCCGTTAGGGGTTTTGCAATTTGGGCGTAGTTACGTATAAATTTTCTAAAATAGCAGGTCAAACCGAGCATGACTCGCAATTGTTTTATATTTTTCGGTGGCTTGAGATTTTCTACACATTTTATCTTCTCAGGGTCCGGTGATATTTGGCCTTGGGTCACTATCATTCCTAAAAATTTTATTTCGGATTGAAGTAAATTTACTTTTTCAGGTCTACATTTCAGATTACCTTCTCTGAATTTTTCAAAAACTTCGGCTAATGTGTTTAAATGATCCTCCGGGTTTTCTCCTACACAGAATACATCATCCACAAAATGAATAATATTGTCTACGCCACGTAATAAATGTAACAAAGGTTTACATAGTGCACTTGAACTAGTTTTAAGTCCGAAGGGTACTCTTAAATATTCATAAGAGCCACATTCAGTTGTAGAAAACAACGCTTTATAAACGTCATTATCTGCTATCTTAACTTGATGATAGCCTTGTGTGAGGTCGAGATGTAAAAATTTAATTTTTGGTTGAGATGGAGTCTAAGATTTCGTCGATTCGGGGCACGGGAAACTTTTCGCTAACTACCTGCTTGTTCAAAGCTCTATAGTCTACTACGAGCCTAAGGTCCTTGTTCTTTTTTGGTACTAGTATAACAGGGGCTGAATACGGGCTTATACTTGGGTGTATAATATTATTTTACTCTAATTCGCAGATTTTATTTTTTAACCAATTTTTGTAGGGATGAGGAATACGATAGGGTTGCTTAGCTACGGGTAACCCTGTAGTTTGGATAGAATGTTCATAGAAGGTATCAATCCAATGTCCTCTTCACACGTAGAAAATATATCTCTAAAATTCCAGAGCAATTCACATAATTTTTCTCTTAATTCCGCATGTTGGATATGATCTAATTTAAATTTTTCCAAAAATTGGGGTCTTGTTAGTGGGTACCTATTCCTTGGATTACTGACATCAATAGTGTTAACTAAGCTCCTTTTGAAGTTTTTCCCCTCGTTTAGCTCGCACTCAGAAATCACTTGTATTTCAACGAGGCATGTTCCCTTTTTTAATGTAATCGTACCATTTTTATGTGTATTTGTCAACCAAATAAAACCTTCTCCTTTTTCATACAAAATGATCAGTTCTTGACAAAATAGATTTTCGGGGTTTCTCCACACGGGGATGCAAACCAAATTTCAGAGTTGTCGCAAACGGGGTGACCATTTGTGAGATTTGAACTCTTTCCATTGTTTTTGGGGGGATCTTTGTTTTACGCACTGCGAATCCATAATATTTTTCTTCCGAATCATTTTCTATTAATTTAAGATTGGCGCTTGGTTGCATCAGATCTTCCGCTTGTCGGGTGGGCTGTAAGGGGACAGCATTGAGATTTATTATTTCGTTCCATAATTCTGCTATTTTCTTTATTTCTTTTTGCCTATACTCATGCATTTTCCCTATTTTTGTTTTTATTGACTCAACCCATTTGCAGCTTGAGTTTCTCCTACAAGACGAGAAATGGGGTACAAAAGACTTTATTCTATTCACTGTTGCTTCCCCTTTCTCCACGCGTCGGAGAAAAGGATCGGATGGGTATACGAGTCTGTGATTCGCTATATCTAATAACACTTTATTAGATTTTAAAAAATTAGCACCGATTATAGCCTCATATGGGAAATTCTTGCATATTATGAAGTTGGTAGGAAAGATTCTATTATCTTTTGTCACATCTAGGCGTATTGAGCCTATTGCTTCCAGCCTATGCCCTGTGACGCTAGTTAAACTGGGAATATTAAAATTTTTCCGTCGCTGGATATACACTGGTAATTAATCAAATACATTCGAGTTTATTATATTGACCGATGCACCGGAATCTATTAGCGCTTTGAAGTTAACACTTGCAACACCAAAACCATTTAATATAGGTAAGATATTGTTACTATCACTTAAAGAAGGTAAAATTACTGGAAGGGACCTATAAAAAATACTGAACTCCAGGGTCCCGGTTAATTTTTTTGGGGGCCTGATTCGCTTCCCTGTGCGTTTATTTAATAGGTTGGTGTTTGACATTGGGGCTCGGTGGGAACTTCCCTAGCAAGTTGATTGACATTTGATCGTCTTGGTTGCCACGTATTATTACGTGGGTTGGAATTTCTTGTGCCGTCGGCTCGCGGCATTTGTTCATTTTGCATTGACGAAAAATTTCTACCCGTCGGGAAAAAATATCTTCTGTCATGATTCGTATTCCTGCTAAATCTAGTAGGATACACTGTCCGTGAATTAAATTGGTACATGTTTTGTCGCGTATTTGGGTTGGGGAACCGATAATTATTTTGTCGGCTGGGGGAAGGATTTGCGTATTCCAATCCTTGTTGGTTGGGGTTGCGGAACAATGGGAGGCGTGGGGGGTTACTCCTATAACTTCCTGACCCATTTGCATTTAAGTTTATTCTCCCGAACAAACGGTTGTTAAAACTGGGGGTTACTGGTGTGTAATTGTTTCTAGTACGGCCTTCCCTGGCAACATGCCCTTGTTTATTACATGCGTAGCATATAATTGCGGGGTTATTTACGTAGTTTGCCGTGTTCGTGGGTACGAAACGTACAGTCCTTTGTCTGGTAGGGGTTGAGGATCTATTTTGATTTGGTTTCGGGGAATTATCTCTTGAGGAAAATGCGGGTGAAATTCTTCGTGATCGTCCCAGAGTTGATTCTCCTACGTTATTTATTCTTGACTTATTGTGATTTGCCACAATCTTGTAGATTTAAATCATTCTCTCTACTTCCTGAACTGCAAGCTCTAATGTTTGCATATTTTTTTATATTAACATTCGGTACAGTTTGGGGCTTAGTCCTTGCAAGACAGCGTTTAGTACAATTTTATCATATAAGGTACCAGATTCTTTCCCATATTTAGACTCTATGGCTACCATTACTTTGTTTAGGTATTCCCTAACATTTTGGGTTTCGTCAAAACATACAGTTCCGTGCTTTAATTATTATGTTGAACTGGTTTCAACAAATCTTTCTCAGAACGCTTTTAGCAATTTTTCTAAGGAGTTTATTGGAAGACTGTTGTCTTCCCCTTTGGTGTTCTCTATTTGTTTTAAAAATGTTAACGCTTGCCCTTTTTAGTTACTAGTTACGTTTTAGTTACTTCTACAAATTGGTTTAATTGGATACTAAATTCATCTACGTCTAAGTCTCCGTTATATGAGGGAAGGGATTTTGAAATTTCCACTGTTTTGGCAATAAGTTTTTGTTTTATCAATTGTTCGTTTGAATCTAACGACATATTGGCAAGTATTTTCAAAAATAATTAAAATTCGGCACTGGTTTTTTTTTATATAACTCAAATTTGACACTTCCAAATTTCTCTTTTCTTATGAGGGGATTCTATATATCTTTTTTCTTAGGGAGTATACTTTTTTTTTTGTTACTATCATAGGAGGACTTAGGCCTAAAAAAATATTGCACTTTCTCTATGCGTAGTATTTCTCAATAATCTTCTTTTTGTGGAAAATTTTGTCCTTGTGTTTTGCTCCTTTAAACAGCGCCGCGCCAATTCTAATGAGGGGTTTTCTTTTTTTGTTTCTTTCGGTATATTTTTATGAGGGGGTTTTCCTTATATCTTTCTTATATTGTATACCATAGTTCGAGGGGGAGCTTCGTGTAGCGGGAAATTAAAACAGCGAGTCAAACGGGGAGCATCTGTTAAAGGCCATACTGAGTCGAAATCAGACTGAAAGGATTCAGATTCCTTAGGGAGCGGGTGGAGCCAAAAGGACTAATTATTTTGAGAAATACTAACATGAAGAGAAAAAAATAAGAAAGTAATGTATTTATTTTTACTCACATTAGCGGTACAAAGCTGTTTCAGGAATATCAAAATTTTCTGTATAACACTTCACAGTCATAGGCACCAGGACAATGTTATAGACTGAAGCATATACAATGCAATAGTTAGATCACTTACATTTAATTGTTCTCAAATTTCACTCAAAGACTCACTGTAAACTCGTTCTAAAAACTCCTTCTAGACTGGTTCTAGACTCATTCTCGACTAACTATAGACTGGCGCAAAATTGCTAAGTTCTACGAACTATACCGTCCAATTTCGCCAGAGGTTATATTCAGGCGTTGCTAAAACATGTGTTACATTGGTCCTATTGATTCATAGTATGTCCTATGTTTTTTTATTGGACAGGGATACACCAATTGGCTACTTCAATTTTGATACGATTTATAGCTCTAAGAATCCACTTTGGAATTTTTCCTGACAAAACAAAGTTTTACTTTTGTAATTTTATTGCTAACGACATGTCTCTTAGTTTCCAGGTGGCTAATAATTTATCACTGTGAAACTTGTTAAGGGACAATACAACTTAGTTGCATTGGAATACAGAATCCTAAACTTAGTTTTCAGGACAATGCAACTAGGTTACACCAAAATACTTTGTATCTCTAGTGGCTATTTTTTGTATAATAAATTCTACCTTCTCTTGATAGCTTGGGAATTCAAGCTCTTAAAATTTAAACTATATTGTTGGTCCGTCTGTCATGTAACGTTTGGTCACACTGATATTTATTGCATTTTTTGGCGACACAGAAGCGGATTTATTTATTGCTATTACATTTTCTGTGGGAAAGATTTTTTACAAAGTTTGTCCAATTAAGATACAATTGTTTTGCTACTTTTTAAATTGGACGCTTAAGCCTTACTCGATCTGTAGGTTACTTGAATTCTTAGGTTCATATTTTGGGTGATTTTATTTTACTTGAGTAACTTTAATTGGAAAATTTTGAGGTTTTGAATTTTGATCCCGTTGCAAATGCTCACCACTTTCCATTCTTGAAAGCATTTTAAAAATGAAAATTTAACAATTATATCAAATATGCGACAGAAATAAGAAAACTTATAGATGCTTTTGAAAGCTTATTCAATAATTTAGAGTTGGAAAAAACACACCAAAAATTTTTGAAATATATTCATCTCTTTTTCACGTTTAAATTGAGTCTGCTACAGAATATCTCCAAATGGATCTGATTGACATACAGCGCAATAATGAATTAAAACGCATGTTTGAAAATTCATAGTCAAAAATTGATCTTTTTTTAACATTTGTCACAAAAGAAAAATTATGCAATTGAAGAAATTTGGCACAAAAAGGTGTTAGAGCTTTTGGTTGAACTTACACATGCGGATCATTTTTTTCGAAAATAAAATTGACCAAACGCAAAACACGCTCAAAAATAACGGACGCTAACCTACAACACCAATTACGATGTGCAAATACCCAAATTGAGATCGACTTACAACAGCTAAGTGACAAAGTGAAGAAATAAATATTGCACAAGTGAAATAAATACTTTTCTCTGATTTTATTTTTTATTTTGTTATTTTTGTATTGTTAGTACTATATATTTTATACAATTTTCATTTAGTATCATTATTATTATTATATTATCTATGTTTATATGTAAAAATAATAGTAAACATAATTGGTAAAAATTCAATATTTTTCAATTTGTCGCTCCAAAAAATATCTATAATAGGTCAAAATCTAATATGGATATATATAATTTTATATGCAGCCCGCGGAGTTATGATGTATTTTGAAAGTGGTCCGTACGATAATTTGGTTGGCCGCCCCTACATTAGGCACTCCTGTGAGTGCACCTAGCACTACGCCCCCGCTTTAGGCCATATTACTGCCTTATTATCTTTTATTTATTAGGAACCATTCGGAGTTATCTACCCCTCGTCTAAAACTGCTGTTCTGTATTTACGATTATATACGATAATTATGATAATTAGTCGTTTATGATAATTAGGTTGCCTGTTTTTTATCCTATAACCGATCGTAGGATTAAGGTTGGAATGCTGGTCTCTCGCAATTTTAGTGAGGGATAATTATTGCGTTATCTGAAGTGTCTCTGGGAGTGCGCCAAAGACACAGTAGGTTTTAGACTTTTACAGTAAGAGAAGGAGGCGATACCCAAACTCTTGTTTGTGGTGATTTTTGTTCATTTCAAGCTTGATTTGCATATTCAATTTAAATTTTACTCGTTTTAAGATTTATTTATTCATTTACAGTAATATGTTTTGTATGTTTGTTTGCATTGACTGTTTATTTAATTTCTGTTCGTTTTAGGTTTCGTTTATACTTCAATAGCAAAATAGTTTTTTTCGTTTTAAGCTTGATTTTCATATTCAATCGAAGCATTACTCGCTATAAGACCTATTTATTCATTTACATTATTACTTGTTGTATGTTTTTTGCTATGATTGTTTATTCAATTTCTGTTCGTTTGGGTACCATTTATTTTTTAATAGTAATTTCTGGTCGTTTTGAGTTTGAATTTCAACATGTATTTTTATCTGCTGAGCTTACGTTTAAAATGGCCTTTACTCTTCTTTGAAAAACCTATTTTTCGGAGTCTTTTTTTTTAAATTAATTTTAAGTAAGATCTACTGTCCTTGATCTTGAGCATTCCCTGAAAATTTCAACTTACTACCCTAGGCTGCTCCTGATATTTCTAAGATACGTCCCTTTGACAACCTGGATGCACATGCTGTCTTTTGACTTATTTGAATATGAACCTCAGCATTCTTTGTGAGTTTTATCTCAATACTCTTAGCTGTTCCTGAGATTTTTCACATACGCCATTTTGACAAACTGGATGCAAAAATTTTTGCTTGTTTTATTTCAACATATACCTTAACATTCTCTGAAATCTTCAACTTACTACCTTCACTGTTCCTGAGGATATTGCAAAAGCCAGGTTTTTCCATTTGTTGTTGTATCGAATTAACGGCACTTCTTCACTACCGAGGTACTTCTGTCGGCCCTTCAGTGCATCGTCACCGCTCGGTTCAAACTTCGGGTCCCGTATACGTGCTGAGATGAAACCCACTGAGCGATCATAGGTACCCCCTTTTCCATAATTTTTCAAACCGCGTTTTTAAACTTTCAACTACTATCGGCTAGATTTTGCCCTTCAATAGGTTGCTGAGCATATTGCAACCATGAAATATGTTGCAGCGGATACAACAACCATGATTTTGTTACTATTAGCCCGAATCGCTCCTCGCTTCACTTTAATACCCTTCGCCCTTTGGAGAACCAGGATAAAGCACCAGCTGTGATGTTATATCAATAGAAAATATCAAACAAACACAACTTAAAAACAATAGAGAAATTTTTTCCAAGACAGTGCAATTTAAATCGGTGAATATTTCGGCCCTATGTC
>JAQQPU010006933.1:24361-37857 GCA_029168905.1 Artemia sp. Kazakhstan ARC1039
CCCCCCCCCCACCCCCCCCCCCCCCCCCCCCCCCCCCGGGGGGGGGGAGCGGGGAGAAGGTTTGGATTTTTAAAGGATAGGGGATTCTGATATTCAGAAGGGAGGAGGCATACATTCACTGAAAAGCAAATATACACTAATTAGCTAAAAATTCTGGAGATAATAGCAGCGTCACCCGCTCTTTAGAGAAGAGCTAAAAAAATTTTTAGCAAAAATGTTTTGTGAATATCGTTAATAAAATTTGTCATCAGAAAGTCTGATAAAAATAGGTATTTATTTGGTGAAACCTACGACAACCCATTGCCCTCAATGAAATGTAGCTCGGGATAACCCTTTCTGTGGAATGTAAAATTCGAAGGTAAAGGAACTTAGACCCCCTTTTCCTAGGAGATTATTCCACGATCTAGACTAGGAGCTTTGAGATAAAAAAAAAGCAATGTTACTATAAAACCCAACACAAGACTTTTTTTTTACAATCAACTTCTTTTTTAACAATCTGTCTGTTGTTCCTGGATTCAGAATGTCTTTAGAAAACGAACGAATGTAAACTAAACTCTTTGGATTTCAAACAAGCGAACAGCAGTGTCATACCAAATCGGAGGATCAATATTTCTGAAAAAAAAAAGAAATAGCGTTTTAGATTTATGACAAAGGATCTAAAAAAAACAATAAAGAAATAATAGGTTGTAAATGAGAATTAAAATTTCTTGAATATAATCACATAAGATCGAAGAAAAGACGACATAGGACAAGTAGAAAAAAGAAAAGAAGGCAAAAGATCGAATTAATAAATCATTTTTGAAAAAAAAAATTTTAAATATGATTAAAAGCATGGAGTAGTTGCCACAGACTGGATACCTTATCTCCGTAGGATTTGGTCTTCGGAAAATGTTAATAGCAAACGGAGTGCTTCGTTGGCAGAACTCCTTCACAATAACGATGGTTAAGCCATGCAGCAATTTTATCTCGCATAGACCACAGAAGCGTCAACAAAAAGGCGAATAAAAAACTTCAAGTTAAAGGGATATAACTTATTAGTCAATCCTTACTTTTTCTTGCGCATATTCAGTGTTATTTCTGCCACACTGGTGAAATGGGGCAATGCTAGTGCAGTATACAGCCGAGCAAGGATAAACCGGTTGAAGCTGAACTTCGTTGCAACCAATCTGCTGTATGCAAAACCGGTACGCTTTTCTAGATGTTGAATTAATAGCTGTCGTGTGTCTCAGCGTTTTACCAATCGGTAGTCCAAGATAAATGATGTGATCTGCTGGCTTAATACTTGTCTGTCCAAGGTCTATGGTAGGCGGGACTTGGTTTTCGGGCCAATTAAACAGTAATACCTCTGATTTTGCAGCGTTAAATTCTAGGCCTATCGCAGCATATTGCTTTTGAAAAATAGCAAAATTGCATTCAATGCCACCAATATTCCGGCTCATATTTAAAATATCGTCAGCATAACAAAGAAGAGAAAGGTCAATACCATCCAGAACACACGTTATTTGGTAATTTTCCTGTGCTGGAAGAACACTGTTATTAAAAGCCGGGGCAGAAGTAGGAGCACCTTGCCGGGCGCCTTTTCGTACTGGGACGGTTGGGTAAATTTCACTTATATTCTTCTCGGGCGAAACAACTTTTATTTGTGCCTGGAGGTTTTCATACATGTCCTTTAATGGCATTATGACATCTCGTTGGACGCCTCTCTTTCCCATTTCTAGAATAATTTGGTCGTGGATAAGGGAATCAAACGCACGCTTGACATCATGAATACCAATCGCGACCGACTCGCCTGAGCTTTCAGCGTCAATAAGGACAGAAGCCACGACGCTTAGCGCATGGCCACAACCAAGACCAGGTTGAAAGCCAAATTGGGAGGGTGGTACGTAACATTTCTCATTTATTTCTTTAATTATAAGTAGCTCAAAAATTTTGCAAAAAGTTGTTGATATAGTAATGGGTCGAAAAGACGTATATTCTTCAAGGGGTTTCCCCTTTTTTGGCACAGGGGTAAGGGACCCTATGCAAAAATTACTGGGAACCACACCTTGCACAAAAATCATCTGAAAAAGCAGGGCAAGGTGCTGAATGAGCATTGAAGATGGGTTTTTTAAATGAAGAGCAGAAATTCCATCAGCACCACGTGACTTTTTCTTTTTAATGCGACGGAGCACGTTCTGAACCTCGGATACCGACACAGTAACGTCAGAACGGTCGGTGCTTCATAGGAAATTATGCAGCTCTGCCTTGTATTTTGCGCTAAGAGTCGGACAGGGGGATTTAAACTCTTGTTCGTAATAAGTTCTCCAAGATTCAAGGGAAATTGAAGATGCAGCAAAATTCGGCTTTCTTTCGGAAAGAGTCTTCCATATAAGGTCAGGATTTCGTAGAGCATCTTCAGAAGACTTAGCAATTACATTAGACCGGTGGAGAGCCAATTCTTTTCCAAACTTTCTTTTTGTAAGGAGTCTAACGGCATTTACAACCCCAATTCTCGGCCGTCCTCACTCCTTCCAAACAGAAAGCCAAAATTTTGCCTGGTTGCATGCATTAACTAGGCCAGCATTTTGCGACCAACCTGAAACTTGCGTACCGGTCTTAATTTTCTTTATGGGAACAGCAGCTTCCTCAGCTGAGCGAAGAGCGTGTGTAATTTGGGCGGCATATATATCAAGTTCAAGTCGGGCCTCTTTCGGTTCAATTCGTCGTGACTGGATCAGAAGGTTAAATGGGATTTTAATTTTAGCTAAAATTTCATCCGAAACTTGCGTGTAAACCGACGTATTAACATTATTCCAGTCCCGTATTTGTGTCCAATTTTTTGTAGTTTTTGCTGCGTTATTTTGGTGTGGATGCTCAGATTGTGTAGCGGGAGGTGTGATTTGCAGTTCTATTGAAAAATGGTCAGAAGTAAAAGTAGTGCCAGACACCCGTACTGAAGTAGGGAGTAGGTCTTTAGAGCAAATAACATGGTCTAAATTAGAAGTACTTCCTGTGTTGTGTATGTATGTAAAATTTGGTTTTTTTCTAAAATGGTAAATGTATCATCTAGGAGACCATGTACCATACTTTCACGATCACCAGTAAAAAGCGCGTTAGTTTCAGTAAATTCAGCACTCATAGGACAGTTAAAATCACTTAATATTACACAAGGCAATCTTTCTAATCGGATTTTGCTAAGACATTCAGCTAATTTACGTAAACTTTGCGCAAATTCGGAATGAGATGCGTCATCACGATAGTCGGTTGGCATGAATACGTTCACAACAACAAAATTACACACTTGAACCGCTAGAATGTTTTGCGTTGAAAAAAACAACTTTGATTCAACATCATTTAGTATATACATTTAGTATGTAAGGTTTAAGTTTTTTTTTTCGTCTCAACAGCATTTCAAAATAAACTCTGACGAGGGGATATTCACTTAGGCAGAAAATGTCAGATTGGATCCAAAATGAAATCAAAACTTAAAATTAGAATTAAAATTTTAGAGAGTTAAACTCGGTTCATGTTCGAGTAAAATTTTCCAATTCTTCGGGGTGATTATTAATAGACATTTGGCTAAGCTGATAGAAAAATTTTAGCGAAGGTAATAACTTTGTACCGTAAACTTTTACGCAATAGGCTTTAGACTCCTACGGTTAGGGGAGAGGCAGTAACCTAACTCCTGTTTGTAGTGATTTCTGTTCGTCTTAAGTTCGACTTGAATATTCAATTCATTCTTTACTCGTTTTAATATTTAATAATTCATTCATGGCAGTATATAATTTCTGTATCTTTGCTATGATTGTTTATTTAATTTCTATTTCGTTTCGAGTTTCATTAATTCTTTAATTTTAATTTCTGGTCATTTTGAGTTTGACTTAATATAAGAATTTATTTCTGCTGGTCTTAAGTTTAATATGGCTCTTTACTTTTCTTTGAAAGACTTCATTTTCGGAAGTTTTTTTTTAATTACTAAAAAAAAATTAGCGTAAAGAACGAGGTTTTGAGGAGCAACCCACTTTATATGCGTAATAATTTCTGTGCGTTTAAGTTTTGATGTTGCTCCTTACTTTCAGTTGAAAAACTTTTTTTTTATTTAATTAGACAAAGAGATGCCTAGATAAACTTTTAAGAGAAGAACAGTATTTCTTTTAGGAAAGGAAGAGAATATATCGACCCAATTTTTACTTTTTGACTAGTAGTATGTCCTCAGTTATTTGTGGTGTGCTTTATATTAAAGGACGGTGCAATCTAATTCGACTCAGCCACTATCAAAATGAAAGGCGCTGTCTTGGACTATGCTGTTTTAAACAATTTCTAAGCGCCTTGCTTTTGTGCAAGATTATCTATATTTTCCTTACTGTGCTTATTGTGCTACTGTGCTTGCCGTCCAAGAAAAAATAACTTGGAACAGCTTTCGCAACATAGTTTCAACGATAACTGGAGTCTATTAAATGAATTCTTTTTTAAAGGTTAACTTAAACTAAAAAATAAGAGAGTGATAAGGTAAAAAAAGAGAACTGAATGATTAAAAAACCGGCACTGGTTTGATTTATTTCGTTCGGCCCTTCTCATCTTATAGCAAATATATAAAAAAAAGAAGAAAAGTACACACCTTAAGTAAATAGTACCCCACATATAGAAGAAAAGTACAAACCTTAAGTAAATAACACCCCACCTATAGAAGAAAAGTACAAACCTTAAGTAAATAGTACCCCACATATAGAAGAAAAGTACAAACCTTAAGTAAATAACACCCCACATATATGTCCGGAACCAAGCAGCCGTGCCACTATTTGCTTGATATTTTCTGATAAGAATAGGATGTGGTACTGGGAGGAGTCCCACAAGAGTTCCGTGCTGGAGAAACTTCAATATTTCACTTTCATCCGTCAAACCCCTGGAAGTAACATATTAAATAAAACGAGGCAATCTAAAAAAAAACAAAACAACTAAAACATAAAAAAATTAAGTGAAAATAAAGCGCAAAATTTATGTTGAAAACGAACAGAAATTATCTTGGACATGAAGGGATTCACCCCACCCCCCGGAACCTCTAAGTATTTAATCTAAAGTCACCCCACTTCATTTACTCGATGTTTTTTGTTCGTTTTAAGTTGTAGAGTCACTTTTATTTTCATTTGAGAAAGAATTGTATCACATTTTATAATTACCTTCCAAGGCGGGTACGTCATCCTGCAGGATTACAGCTTCTTAAACTAGAAGGCAGAATAGACAGCGCTTCGACGGCTTTAAATAGATTCAAAATCGCAAAGTTTTTAGTCGATAATATTTTAGCCCTCTGTGGTCTAAATTATGGCATTGAGACACCGAATGCCAGACAAAGCCACAATGGTGTGAGATAATCGCTTTTGTAAATTAAAAAGGGCGTTAAAACCTTAAATTTGCATTAAAATCCCCTAATATTTTCTAAGGTTCATAAATTTTGAAGCCTACACAGCTGCACACGCTCATCCTCCGTCCTAATCTATTCAAAACTTACCTTTTTTCTACCTCCCATGAAGTTCCAATTTCCTTTAAAGCCTTCAATATGACCTCTTTCCATTCTGTTTTGGGACGACCTACTTGTCGTTTGGCCCCGGATCAATGTATGAAAAGCTTAATCTTTGAAAATACGTCATCTTCATTGGTGAGACGTGTCTTAGCCATCCTAACTTGTCTTTCATGATCACCCAGAAAGTGGGATCGGACCACATCTTCCATAAAGCTTGTTATTTGACATATGGTCGGTCAAACAGGTAACTAAAGCTATCTTTAAACAATTCCCCTGGAGGATATTTCACGAAAAAACTTCCTCTGCTTTTTGAAATACCAACGCTTTAGAACCATATTCTTCCATAGCTACCAATATTCTAACCTTGGTTCGCAGACTTATCCTAGGATTTTCACGAACTTTTTTCAACTCTGAGAAAACTACATACGCTTTGGATATTCCGTTTTTTACTTCTTTCACTGCAAGCACCATCTTTATAAAAAGTAATACTAATTGTAATAGGCAAGTACAGCTATTCCCTTAATCGATCTTCTGTTTACCCAACATTAGCTGTCCAGAGGCATTTATTCCTAGTCTAAGGACTTAGTCTACTAAAAATTCTTTTCAAACCTGTTTTGGCACCCTGAACTCTCATAACTTCCAGAAATTCATTTATTTTGATAAGATTTTTATCAGGACACTCATATGAGGCATTTATTCCTAGTCTAAGTGACTTAGTCTTCTTTACATTATTTTTCAAACCTGTTTTTGCACCCTGAACTCTCACAACTTCGAAAAATTTAGTCGTTTTGTTAATATTTTTATCTAGGGCTTTCAGATCATCTGCATAATCTAAGTCTAGGAGTATTACCTTGCCATTTGATTCCATTTGGTTTGATTCGATGGAGTAGACCAAGATTTAAGGGATCTTCATCATCCAAACATTGTGTTGCCGCACGCGGCATATTTGAAATGTGTCAACTACCAGTTCCAAATGGTGCTGGTATAAGGGCTTAAAAATTCTTTGGATAATCCAGCCTTATATAAAACTATCAGTGCAAACCAAATACAATTGACTCGACAGAAGTCCATTTGGCGACTTAGTCGACAATTTGCCGGTAATGAAATGGTTCACTTTATTTTTTACTGTAAGATTAATTTTAGATACAGAAGAGTGTATGTCTTCTTGTTTTCTTTTCATGGCATTAAACGTCTAAAATATAATATAACATCAAAATCAGAAATTTTGAAAAAAAAAAAAATCGGAGCCAAATCAGCATTTCTGGTATTATTTACGAAAAATTTGTGAGATATACGAAAGTTTGGCTTAGACTGTCGAGGAGAGGATATGAAGTTCTATCAGTATTCAAACTGATTAGATTTCTAAGAATTTAAGCTTCGAAGCAAGGAAATTTTACTTAGATAAAATATAGGGGATTCGCAAAATCAACTTTAAAATACAAAAGGTCAAAAAAGTAATTTTATTGTTTGAAAACGAATGTAAGCTCATGTTCTTAGAAGATCAAGTTCTGTGTATCTACGTTGGAAGTTGGAAACTATTTCTTAGTGCACAATCCATTTTCGGATACTTAAGAGCACATGTCTCCTTCCTTACTTTTCATGGTATTAGACGTTTAAAATACAGTCAATATCAAAATAAAAATTGTTTAAGAAACAATAAAAAAATAAACAGATTTTGTTTCAAAATCAGGATTTACGGTGTTATTTCCCAAAAAGTTTATGAGGGATCTGGAAATTTTGCTTAAATTACCGAAGAGATCGTATGAAGTTTTATTATTATTCTGTTTTTTTTTTATTTCTAAAAAATTTAGCTGCGCAGCTAGAACATTTCATAGGCTGTGCAATAGCGCTGTCTAAGTAAAGAGTGATGTTTCTTTAGACCAGGACACTTCGTATAGAAGGATTTGTCGTAAAAACTTCAAAAGGGGCTCATTTGATTGGGAATTGAAAGGGCTAATGCTCTTTCTAATAGTCGAAAGTGATTGAAGGGCAACCAATCCCCCACGCCCATCATTTCCCCAACAAAATCCAATAAAAAATTTGAAATAGCCATTTTGTTCAGCGAAGTTGAAAGCTCCAGTAATTGTCTCTTCGAAGATTACCCCCTCTCCCCGAACCCTCAGGGCAAGGGCTGTAAGTTACGCCCCGGGGGCATATGCGTTTTTCATGGAAGGGGTGGTCCATGCGGAGGAGGGTCATTGGATTGGAAATTGAAAGTTTAGTGCCTTTTCAATAGTCGAAAGAGATTGGAGGGCAACCGGCTCCACCTCCCTCATCAATCAATTCCCCAAACAAATCCAATAAAATGTTTGAGATAACTATTTCGTTAAGCATATTTGAAAGGTCCAGTAATTATGACTTTGGGGATGAAAACTCCCCCCACGGCCCTAAGGGCAAGTGCTGGAAGTTATATTAGTTGCTCATTACTATTTAAGATTTTTGTGGAAAGAGTGGCCGTATAAACTTCGGATGTGGCTCATTCAATTGGAAATTAGAAGTCCTAGTGTACTTTTTAAGAGTCAAAAGTGATAGGAGTGCAACAAGCCCCACCCGACGTCTTGTTTTCCCCAAATGTACCAGATAGAACTTTTTAGATAGCCATTTAGTTCAAAATAGTCTAAAGATCATATAAAAATGCCTTCGGGGTTGAAATAGCCCCTCAGAACCAGGGGGCAAGGGTTGTAAGTTATGCCCTGAATGCAAATAAGGTTTTTATAGAATGGGTAGTCGTAAAAACTTTGGATAGGGCTTATTTGATTGGAAATTGGAAGTTACAGTTTTCTTTTTAAGAGTCAAAAGTTAATTGAGGGCAACCAGCCCCCCCCTCCTCCCACGACCATCATTTTCCAAAGCAATTAAAATATTGAGACGTCTACTTTCTTCAGCATTGTTGAGAAATCCTCTAATTATGTCTTTGGGGACGTCGACCCCCTCAGAGCACCCAGTACAAGGGCTGTAAGTTAGGAAATTCGTTCACTGCCTACATATAGTATATGTTATTGAGAAATGTAGGCATGTTTGACCTTTACTTTCCAAAAACACAAAGGGAATTCAGGTGAGCCTTTCATAGAAGGTCGAGGGGAGTGTTAAACTAAATCAAAACATGTTATGTGTATACCGGCTGTCAAAAGGGCGTAACTCAGGAAGGACTGAGTGTATTAATTTGGAACTTTCAGGAAACGATATGGGAGATGATCAATTGACCAAAAAGGTAATATTTATACTCTACTACTAATACTACAACCACCGCAACTACTACTGCTTCCACTACTACTACTACTACTACAACCACAGTACTACATTTAAAATATTGAGGCAAAATTATGAACTAAATCAAAAGACACTAGGTGCACGCACATTGTCAAAAGAGCGTATCTCAAGAATGGATGTGAGTATTAATTTTAAACTTTCAGAAAATTCTTAAAGGGGAATATAAATTGACCACCAGGCAATATGTACAAGCTAATACAAATGCTACTACCGCTGCTACATTTACTACTACCACTACTGCTGCTACTTCAACTTCTACTTCTATTGCAACTACTTGTAAGGCTAAGCAAATAAAGATAAAAATCACAAAAGTATATAAATATAAAGATTATCGAAAGGATATATCAGTAATGTCATAACAACGGCTAGTTGTATTAAGTTGAAATTTCCAGAACTTGATGAGAATTATGTTCAAATCACCAAAAGACAATACATATTTTTATTAATACTACCACTACAGCTGCTGTAACTAATGACGCTAAGGGTATTAAGGTGAAACTTTTAGGGAACGTTTAGGAGGAGTTTCAACTAAACGAAAAAATCATATGCATACAAGTTTTCAAAAGGGCATATAAGCAATATCATAGGCAGCGCCGCTTTATAATACCTAGAAATATCAGGGAAACTTTTAAAGGAGCTATTTCGATTCAAGATTAAAAATTCTAGTGCCCTTTTCAAGAGTAAAAAGAAATTGGAGGGCAAGCAGCAATCCTCCCAAGCCCATTCATTTTCTGAACACATCCAGTTAAAATTTTGAGACAGCCATTTTGTTCAGCATAGTAGACCAGTCCAGCAGCTATGTCCTTATGGATATTGGGTATGTCAATCCCCCACAATTATGAAACTGGCCCATTATGCAATAAAACTAAATTAAAAGGTACTGTGCGTATGGTTGCCAATAAAAAAACCTCGGTAATATATCGAGAATGACTGGCGGTATTCATTTGAAACTTTCAGGGCTACTATTATGACCACTTCTGCTCTTACAATTTAAATCAATCAAAAAAGTGTAATTGTATCCAGGATGTCAAAGGGCATAGAGAGAATCTTTTGAGAATGATATTAAGTTTTATTTTTCAGGTCAACTTGAGGAGGTATAAACTGAAATTAAACAATACTATTTGTGTCAGGATTAAAAATTGTTGAAAAGTTTCTCCAACATATAAAGAGCAAGCCAAACTATGGATTCTTATAGAAAAAAAAACCAAAAAGATATAAGATTATGTTTTTTCCATGGAAAAGACTATGTCAATAAAAAACGAACATAAATTAATCTGAAATTTTGTTTACATAAAACAAGTTTTTCAAAGAAAAGTAAAAAACTCTACTAAGCAAAAAAGGAAATAAAGTCAAATAAACTTCAAAGCGTAAAACTACCACAAATCAAAATCAATAAATAAATGAAACTCAAAACCAACAGAAATTACAATAAATAATTGAGTCAAACTCAAAACCAGCAAAAATCAACACGAGCATAGCTGACAACCCCCATGCCTTCTCAAGACCAGAACATAATTTGCACTTTACTGAAAACAAAATACATTTAAAATGTTTTCACTTTTTTTAATTTAATAAATAAAAAATTATTAAACTTTAAGGAATAAATATCAGTATGTATATTAAACTGACAGTCTTTTTTTTCGTTTTACTTAAATAGATGTAGGGAATTTGGAAGATAAAAACTTCGAAATAGAAAGTCACAGTAGGGATTTTATTTTAGGAAAATTACTGTCAGACTCCAGTTTTTAGAAGATCAAGGGCTGTCTATCCGCCTCGAAAAATAATTCTACCCTGTCTAGAACAAAAGTTAACAAAGACAATTTGATGTGACATGACAACTTTGGAATTTATTTCTAAGTGAACAAACAATTTTGTGCAAAAGAAAGTACATTTCACCTTACTTTCTCTTCATAATATTACTCGATTGAAATACAGGAGGAAAAAAAAAACAAATTTCAGAAAACAGCCCAAAAATTAGATTCGGCATTAGAGATCGACTTTTCCGGAATTATTTCTAAGAAATCCAGAAGAGATATTAAAAATTATTCTCCAGGTTTCAGAGTTATAATTTACGACAAAAAATTTTCAGAAAGCTTCCTTTCCAAGCTAGGATAGTTTTTTTTAACACCATATACGTCGTGAGGAAACAAAAGGTTTTTTGTTCAAATTTGGAAACTTAAAAACTTCAGTTGAATTTTCCCGGCACTTTTCACGATTCCCATACCCAGGAAAAACTTTCGAGTTTGAAACTCTTATCACTTCGTAACTACAGGCTGCTGATCACGAGAAAAAATAACAGCAGTGAAAGCAGTCGTGTTACTCCGAAACACAAATACTGACTGAATAAATAAATAAATAAAATGACTTAAATAAATCGCAGCAAATCCAAATTTGAGTGATCGTCATAATCAGAAATTTTTTTAAACCTTACTCTGTTGCACGTGGCAGACTGGCAATTTAACGGCGGCTAGCTTTAAAGGGTGCCTCACTAAATACATTAAGTTACATTTTGCGGTAGCTAAAAATCATATAAAATAGACTTGATATCAACTAGTATGTGAAGAACCTAATTCAGTAAACATTTTTACATTATGCTGCTGTACACAGAAGACTGGAAATTTATCGTCTGTTAGTTTGAAAAGCTGTCTCTATATATTTCTTAGGCTCTTTCACTAATAGATATTTACATGGGATATCTCGAATAAAGACTGTGAGAAGGAAAATCATACAAAATTATCAAAAACTTTTTAAAAGAAATATTTCACTCTACAACAAAGAGTAGGAACGCGAGGCGCAATATGTTCCTTAGCATTATGTTCCTATTTAATTAAAAGGAATTTTCAAAACTTCTGGGAGGGTGTAAAGAGGGAAGCTTTGAATAGATTGGGACAGAGGATGAGCATGCGTACCTATGTTAGCCTAAGGCGGCTTGGTGCTACGGTTAGGTGTTAGTAGTAGTAGTTCTTACAAAGTATGACAGCAGCCCAATGTGTGATCTCTTGTTTAGAACAGTTTTTCTTTGAGACAAAAACTATTGAACTATTGCGACAAAAAGGAATGAAACTTTAGGATAGGGGGGGGGGGCAAAGCATGAACAGCCCACCTCATAAAAAGAAAAACTGATGGTTATTGTAATTTTAAAGTCAATTTTTACGTTCTTAAAAAAACTATTCTCCTTGAATAAAACCAAATTCTTATTCTCCTTGAAATTCTGCTCATCAACGAATGCACATACACTTTTCCCGTAATCAGAAAAATAAAATCTCACTAAAGTTTTGATGTTCAATCAGTTCTGAATTCCTCTACAAAATGCCTAAATTTAAGTGCATGACAGACGAGACGCCTTGGCGCGTTTGAAAAAAAGCTCGTCAGATCCTAAGGATCATCCGGAGGTACCATGTTAGCGACGACAAGATTCATACCCGCACAGGTCAGCCAGGCATCACCTCGGTTGTGAGACAACAAAGGTGGCAATACCTAGGACTTTTGTTTCGCAAGCCAAATCACAGACTTCCAAATATACTCTTCTACTGGCAATCGGAAGGGCCCGTCACCGAGAGAGACTAAAGAACATGCCACGCAGGGCGTATGAATGTGAGGAAAAACTGTTTCAGACGAGCCTCATCCCAGAACGAGGGGATATCCACGTAGCAGCCCATCCGAGGAAAATCGGAGGCCATCCAATGACTCCTTGTGTTCTTCTGGAGGAACTAAGGTAAGGCACTAAAATCTAGAATTGATGATTCCTTTTGTTATAAGCAGTTCTTACGAATCAGGGTTTCTCATTGCAGCATGATGGCGAAGTAGAACCAAACTTTTCATCAATAAAGCGACAGAATCCCACTCCCCAACCCTTTACGAGAACCGGAGTGCTCAGCGTCGCTCAGCAGTTCGAACCTTCAGCCTTTACTTCGCCAAGGTTTTCCATCATAAACAACTGGGCAATTTTGGTTTTCCTGATGTAGTTACCGTCTCGCGGTTTGAACTCAAAATCCAAAAATGGTGAAACTCGGGTGACGAAAGAATAAAAACCATAACGCCATTCAACGTTTCTGGAATTTCCCCCAATCATGGCTTCTGAGGTTTTAGTCGTCTACCGCCTTTCTCATAGTTCCGAGCCTGTTTATACAAAATTCAGTGGAAAACATTGATCGTCATAAAAATACATGTTTATGCAATGAGTTATGGGAGGATCAACACAAGTGATAATGCTTGTGTCATATTGCGCCAATTTTTGCCAAGAATGTCGTTGTAGGTGAATAAGGGACTATGTCCCAATGAACCTAGCTCATTAAAAGAGAATATTTTAGCGAATAACTGGCAAACCAGATTTACAAATAAAACTATACTTACTTGTCAATGCAAATTTTTTCCACTTGAGGCACTAAGACTTGCAGCATTCTCATGATCGTCTGAAGTGGGAGTTTTTTCTTCCATCCAAGGACCCATTGCGGGGTAGGCTGCCAAGACTGGCTTAGAACGGAACTTGTCTGGCTTCTGGCTGACGAGACTGATGGTGACCTGTCTGGCATCATTTCAAACTTAACTGGCTGTCCAAAAAGTTTTTTTTTTATTATTATAGTAATAAGCAAGTTTTAACGTTTAATAGGTGGAGAGTGAGGCTGAAAGAGAAAGGAGGGGGAGGGGGAGAGAAAGTGATAACGAGAGAGAGAGAGAGAGAGAGAGAGAGAGAGAGAGAGAGAGAGAGAGAGAGAGAGAGAGAGAGAGA
>JAQQPU010006934.1:0-37916 GCA_029168905.1 Artemia sp. Kazakhstan ARC1039
TATATATATATATATATATATATATATATATACTTGTATGAAGGTAGTTAATAGTAGCGTGTAAGCCAGCTCATGATGGCTCCCATGACTCCTTAGTGTTGGATCAAAGAGAGGTGGACTGCTCAAATGACACAAAATCTTATTAATACACATATTACAGCTATTGCGTTTCTTAGGTTATCGAGGCAATAAATTGTTGAAGGTAAAGTCATTTGAGCCAAGAGTAATTTAAGGAAATGGCAAACTTTATTGAGGCATATAAATTGAGTCATTTACTGAGCAGCAATTGAGCAGAAGAAGATATCTATTGGGGTATAAGAGTCAGGTAAATGACTCTCAGTCATTGAGCTAAGAGTCATTTGTGTAAGCGGTCAACTCTATAGAGGTTATGAGGTTAAAGAAATTAAAAGCCATTCAAACCATTTGAAATACGAGATTTTATGGTTGTTGAGTTTATTTGACGGTTGAGATCTTAAGTTACTGAGGCTAAATCTATTTGAGGTAAAAGTACTTGAGAGATTAAGCTTCATTTCAAAAACATTCCCAAACTTTCTCTTTATCTTCTTCCAGGTTTTTTCTAATCATCAATACAAAAAATCATGAACATCATTTAGAATAACAACAAGGAAGGAAAAATAAAAAATAAAAAATTATTTTAAAAGACAAGTGCCACAGGTTACGCTAAATTTCCACATGTTTTTCCAAATTCAATCAAAAGGATAAGATGAATTTTTACAGAAATTTAAATTGAGCTAATCTATGTAGGAAGGTATTTTTTATTATTATTATTCATTTTTAAGAAAAGAAAAAATAATAAAACCCACCTCCTCTCCTCTCAGTTACGACAGATTTTAAATTCAAAATACGTCTAATTTTAACTTTAGACGTCACCTGCTCTTTTTTAAATTAAATAGCAGCCGAACTGGACACAATTCAAGTCACCATATACTAGCAAAAACTTTACAATAAAATAAAAAAATTGCCATTCCCGTGGAAAAGGACGTCCTCCCCCAACAGGAAGCCCTTTTATACGGTGGCTATTTCTTACCATACCTCATACTCTTCCGGATGGTGACCCTACGTGTCTCCTATAAAAACAAATAATAATAATAAAAAAATTAACTAATTAAATTATTAATAATAAAACTATCTATCAATAATTACCTATCAACAAATAAACCAAATTATCTATCAGTATAACTTTCTTTTACAAAAAAGCACACCAACATTACAAATTACAAAGACCTCGAAGAAAGTTATAATGATACCACTTTTCAACTTTATCTTTTCATTTTTCCCTTTTAACTATACTTCGGCTACTATTTAACTCCAAAAACAAAACAATAAACAAAATTAAAGAACTGGCAAAGCTGTTTTACCCATATTTATTTACACACAAACACACACTCACAACATATCTCCTTGAACAAAACCTACTTCTTTCCAATAAACTCTTCAACCAACAACTCCATTCGCTCCATATCCACTCGTTCTTTCCCCCTTTACGATTCACTTAAACGCGCTATCATTCTCCTACAATCACAACCCAATCTTCTTAACTCAATCCCTTTTCTCTTCTTCCTTCTTTTCCATACATGTAATTTCATCACAATAATCACCGCAGCTCGCTGTCTCCTCTCATTTATAGTAATTTCTACATTCAGTTTAATCAACCTTATCTTATTCCAAATTTCTCCACGATCTCTTAAGGCACTAAAACACTTATCTACAATTCTTTCATTATATTTACAATTAAAAAATTCGTGCTTCAGGCCATTTATGACTATTTCGTCACTAAGCTTGCACTTTGGACCTTCATCTTGGGTAAATCGACTTACTCGATCTCGATCCTCATGAATAAACAAAAACATAAATTCCTTTATAAACTGACTGTACGGCACACTATGCATTTTCTCTAATGATAGCTGAAAATTCATAAATGGTTGTTTTCTTTTCACATGAAAATCCACTTCTTCTTCTTCCTTTCTCTAAACATCCATCCACTATCTTTATCCTTTTGGCATTTTTCACCTGATCACTCAGCAAGCCTAGGTTTTTCATTTCTCAAATACACCATATTACTTCATGGAGTTTCTCTGGGACATCCCTGATAATTTTTTGTTTTGCTAATTCATCCTACTCAGTATTTATCACTGGTAAGGCCCGTCCTCTTATTATTTCACCGTCGATTTATTTACTACAGATCATCTCACAGACGATTCTAATTCTCAGAGACTTGCACACCTTTCGGGAATTTATAACACCAAAACATCCCTATTCTCGGAGCACATACAACATATTCATTCTTAGCTTTTCCAGCTTTCCCCTCCAAACAAACGCCAAATGCTCCTTTCTACCTTTTTAGCATACTTTTCTTCAAGATTAAAAGCCGCTGCCAGATAAAATAACAGTGGGAGATCATACGTGTTTACATACACCACTCGATCAAACATTGACACGAAGTGTGTTCTTTGATGGGCTACCAGCAACCCCTCATTCTTTTGCACACGCTCTTCCCACAAATATTCCGCTTTCACCGTTCTTTCAAAAATTGCACCTAATACTTTCACTGACTGAGCCTCCTCGACACAGACGCTATCATCTAACCGTGCATACTCACTTATGTTTAGTAACTGGATCTTTTTTCTGTGTATTTTTTTTACCAAGAAATGCTATAAACTTTTTCGAGTCAACTTCTTGTAGACACGCTACATCTATTTTCTGTTTCGTCACAAATTCTGAAATGAAAGTCTGTCTTTTTGCTTGTTTTGCTCCATTCACGTTAAATGTAGCTATCCGCATTTAATTACTTAAAAAACGAAAAAAATATTTTTTCCTTTTCAACTATATCCACTTTTCCCCCTATTTCTTTTTTCCTTTCCGATACCTTTTCATTCCGTTTTTCTCTTCTTTGATTGCTTACTCCCCTTGCTACCAAGGGATGCCTGACTAAGGGTTCTCTTCAGTGACGGTACATTTTTGGTTTGTTGCTCCTTCTTTTTCTTGGTCTTTTTGGGTTTTGGTTGGTGGTTTCAAACTCCTCTTTTGGTGTTCTGCTACTTGTTAGCTTGCTCCTGTTTCTGAATTGCCATGTTTTTCTGCCTCTTTGGTTGCTGTCCAACTTTCTGCCGCTTCTTTTGTTGGGTTCGGGGTTTTCTTTTAGCTCCAACTCCTTTCTTAGCATTTATCTTCTCACTTTCCAGTACCATGTTTACCGCAGCTGATGCTGAGAGCGCGCTAATGCCTCTAACTCCTTCATTTCCTTGCAGTGGCTTCGGTGTTGCTATAGGTTGTGGTCCCCATGCCGAACCTAAACCTCCCGTGTTAGGACGCAGGACACTCTGCCTTCTTTTATTTTTGCGATTTCTCTGACTGTCCTCAGCCTCATGGTCCTCGATATAGAAAACAAAACACGCTTTCGGATGATCGGGAAAGAAGACGTTGATTTTCTCCCCCCCCCCAAGAACGGTGGGATTGGGGTATCGGGATACATCAAAGCTGTTGCTCTTCCCGTATATACTTCGATAAACTCATCTCCAGTATATACTTTTCTTCTTATGTTTAGGACTGTTCCGTAAACCTGGAGTTGCCTGTTTATCTCATCTCTAGCTGCTTCTCCTGGAACCCTTCTTAGCTGCACCGCTATAGGGCGTCTTCTGGTCCTTTCAACACTTACCGGATAAAAACCGTTTCTGAAGCCCATCTTCGGTTCTTGCGTCTTGCAGTCATCCGCCAACATCGTGGAATGCATTGTTACTCGCACTTGACCAAAGCAATTGGAATCATCTGTATCTATTGCCATCACGTTCCCGCGGTTAAGATTCAGCTGCTTCAAAAATCTGTGAATATCAACCTCTCGAACTTCACTCATGGCCCCATCGTTCATCGAGCGAAAATCGAAAACCACTGTGCTCCTTATCACAATAAACAAACACTACAAAAAAAATAATAAAATAAAGATAAAAAAAAATCCTTTCTTCCACATACCTTACAAAACCCTAAATATTCACGCTCTCACACTCTCACGATAAAAAACACACGACTTCCTCTCACTAAAAAACTACAAAAAAACTCACTCTAAAAAAAATAAAAAAAAATTATCTTTAGACGCACAAGGCTCTCCCGCCACACATTCACGTTGGCAACCCTGCACACTCAGTACAGAAACGACACGTCATCAATGACTAATCTTTTCTATCTCAATATCAAACACAAAAACGCACTCATACAAATTTAAAACACTTATCACTCTACTCACGACAATTTTCTCTCTCCTTTCAACATACACAAACAAATTTATGTAACTTTTTCCGACCAAAAATAAAAAAATTGTTAAATTAGTTTCGGAAAATGTCCACCATTAACCAGCAATGCAAGCGTCACCAGAGCTCACCAGGCAAGTGTAGGAAGGTATTTGGACGGAGGAAGAGGAGCCTTTCGTATAACTAAAAATAGCAACATCATGTCGAAACCATAAGCAGAACTGGGAAAACATACAAGATGCTTAGAGGACGAGTTACAAAAACCCGGCCCCCTTTATATACGTGCCCGATTTAAACGAAGCACGCAATACAATTGACATAAACAGATCTGGGTTTTGACACAATTGACATCTGGACCCGGGTTTCTAAGAGTGGAAGATAAATAATCGAGTGCACAAATTGCTAAAACAGTAAATATTTCTACTTTAGCTCAAGAAGATCTTTAACGCAACAATTTTTGAATTTTAAATAGAACACATTCCCCAATGTCTTATTAAATAAATTTAAAACAATAAAAACGTCAATGCAAATCCATTCAAGTTTTAATATATCAGAAATCAGTTCTTTTACTTTTATAAGAACTGATCTTTACTTTTAAACGTTTTTTGCTTTTGATGTTTCTATTCTATATAGCAGCAAGCAATCTAACCTTAATTTTTATCTGCGTAGGATCATATGCGATACAAATCAAAAGCGAGATCAGACGAGGCACCTCATGTCTTAGCTTTGGCTGACAGGGCTTGGCAAGATATGATGCATCACAAGGAACATCAAAACATTGTATTTACGGGGGAGACTTCTTCCGGAAAGTCCTGCAATTTTGATTCAGCTTTAGAACATCTTCTTTTTATTGGAAAGGTAAGCTTGTTAACATTTAGAAACTCACCTATTGGTAGGCTATTCGGCTTCAATGCCTTTGGTGGCTTTCACAATACCCACGTAATTTTCCATGCCAAGTTGTTGTGTTACGTTACGTTAAGTATAGTCCTTCATACTTAGTATAGTCCAACAAGTCCGTTCAAAGTTAACATAAAAATACAACAATCCAAGTAAAAACTAATCATCATCTTTTAAGTCGTCACTGCCATTATAAGCCAACTATTTAAAACTAAAATTGTAGAATGAAGATAGAGTTTCAAACTCTGTCGAAAACTTTAGTAATTATTTTTGCAAAACGTATTAATGGCTCGTTCAGAATTCATTTTTGTTGCTACTATGTTGAGTTTTCTTATAACGTAAAGTATCGTTAGGTAACGTTAAATTATGTATAGAACACTAGTTTACAAGGCATTAACTATGTTACAGAAAAAATTGTTCTGTAGGGTTACCCAATCAGAGGCAACGGTAAGGCGTTGCCTATTGTAAAGGCCGTACGACTCCAATGTTTTATTTTTTTTTCCCAGAGGCACTTCGTATGCAAGGGGTCGTCGTACAAACTTCCAAGGGGACTTATTCGATCGGAAATCGGGAGTTCTAGTGCCTTTTTTAAGAGTCAAAAGGGATTGGAGGGCAAGTGGCCCCCGTAAGCCTTTTTTCCCCAAGTAAATCCGATAAAAATCCTGAGATTGCTATTTGTTAAAAATAGTTCCCAGATCATATAACAGAAATTCTGGGGTCGACACGACCCCCCAGGGCCCGAGGGCAGGCGTTGTAAGTTTCGTCCTGGGTGCATATATGGTTCTTATAGAAGGGATGCTCGTATAAACTTCATATCGGGTTCATTTGATTAGAAATTATAAGTTTTAGTTCCCTTTTTCAAAGTCAAAAGAGATCGGAGGGCAATTAGCTTCCCTCCCTGCGCCCTTTTTCCCCCAAATTCTTTCGCTAAAAACTTTGAGAAAGCCATTTTGTCACAAATAGTTCAAACATCAGATAATGAAAATTCTGGGGTCGAAACAACCCCCCAGGGCCCGGGGGCAGGCGTTATAAGTTATGCCCCGGCGAAATTTATGGTTCTTATAGAAGGGATGTTCTTTTAATCTTCAGAGAGGGCTCATTGGATTGGAAATTAGAAGTTCCAGTTAACTTTTAAAGAGTCAAAAGATACCGAAAGGCAATTAACCCCCCCCCTCCCCACACCCTTTTTTCCCAAACCGATCTGACAAAAATTTTGAGATAGCCATTTTGTTAGAAATGGTTTAAACATCAGATAATAAAAACTCCGTGGTCGAAACAAACCCACAGAGCCCGGGGGTAGGTGTTTTAAGTTATGCCCCAGGGACATATAAACTTTTTTACGTATGGAGAGGTCGTATAAACTTCAGATGTGGCACATTTGATTGAAAATTGAAATTTATAGTTAAATTATTATGGGTCTAAAGGGATCGCAGGGCATCTACCCCACCACACACACCCTCTTTTCCCCAAATGCATCCGATAAAAATTTTGAGATTGCCACTTTTGTTTGAAATAGTCCAACGATCAGACAAAAAATATTCGGGTTCACCATAGCCCCCTCCCCCCCAGAGCTCATGGGAAGAGTTGTAACTTATGTCCTAGGGGCATATAAAGTTTTGTGAAAGAAGTGGTCATATTAGCCTCGGAGGGGACACAAATGATCAGAAATTAAAAGTTTCTAATTCCCATTTTAAGAGTCAAAAGTGATCTAAGGCAACTAGGCCCCCCCCCCCCCGCCAATCTTCTTTTCCCCAAATGCGTCTGATCGAATTTCTTATGTAGCCATTTTGTTCAAATTAGACCAAAGATTGTATAACAAAGACTCAAGGGATAGCATTGCCCACCAGAACCTGGGGGCAAGTGTTGTAAATTATGCCCAGGGGGCATACAAGGCTTTTATGGAAGAGATGGTAGCATAAACTTCGGAAAGGGCTCATTCGATTGCAAATCACAATTTCTAGTGTCCTATTTAAGAGTCAAAATTGATCGCAAGGTAACTAGCCCCCCCCCCTACCTTGTCTTGAAGAAAAAAATATCTGTCCTATTTAAGAGTCAAAATTGATCGCAAGGCAACTAGCCCCTCCCCCCTTCACCTTGTCTTGAAGAAAACAAATATCTGGAAGAAAAAAGAAATCTCGAGAAAAAACGCATTGAAGAAACAACGCCTTGAAGAAAAAAATAACATCTCATAAAGTATTACGTAGCACCTACGTGTGCGCAATACGTCATCCTCAGTTACAACCGGGGGTTCCCCACTTGACTGGCGGCCCGTGAGCTCTAGCAAAATAAGGCACGTCATATTACGTCATCCTCAGTTAAGGCAGGGGGCTCCCCGCTTTACTAGCGGGTCGTGAGCTGCAGCAAAACATGTCACGCCAGATTAGGTCATCCTAAGTTACAGCTGGGGGTTCCCTACTTGAGTTGCATAGGTAAACAATAACACTCCCTATTGTATTATGTATCACCCAGGTGCACATAATCAATAATCATTACCATTTGCTGGTTGCTAGGGAGTCAGAACTGGCAGCTATGGCTTGCAGTATTGCCCCCACACTAATTTACTCAAAGCACTTCACCTTTTTCGAAAATCAAATTCACGCTGTTCAGTAATTTATCTTTAACATTACAACGAGTATATTGCAAAAATGCGTTTACCACATAATCACAGTATGAGGCCATGTTTTTTTTTAATCATTTTAGCACTCTATGTAACCCCTCTTCAAAAATGAATCGTCCTTCACTTCTACATTCAAAAGAAGAAGTGTTTTTTTCCGTATCATTTCCTAAAATATTTTTAGGGTGCCAAACAAGAAAACACTATTTACATCCCCGTTGTCAGAATGGTATTTCTGCAATACCTCTGAAATGGCTTCGGGTATTAAGTTTAAACTTTCAGGGAATGTCGAACGGCATTCCTAACTAAATCAAAAGACACTATTTGCATCCTGGTTTTCAAAATGTACAATATTTCAGGAATAACTAGGGGTATTATGGAAACCTTTCAGGGCCTGTTGAGGTGGGTGTTCAGCCGTACCAGAAGGCACTATATGCATCTAGGTTTTTAAAAGGATGTATAGGCTAAATCTCAGAAACGACTGGGGCATTAATTTAAAACTTTCAGGAAGTGTGGAGGTGAATAGTGAAATAAATCATAAAAATTGCGTACATACTGGTTGTTAAAAGGGAGTATCTACAAAATATTAGGAACAACTAAGGGTGTTCAGTTGAAACTCTTAAGAGATACTCATGGAGACTTTGAACTTAATCAAAAGACACTATGTGTATAGTATTAGATTCCATTCTATGTACTTTATAACTAATGTGCTACGCACTGGTCTAGCCGTCTTTTGGTTTAAAGTTAGTTCCTATTTTTCCCATGCCAAAATCACAATTTTCATAGAATATTTTAGATAGACTGCGTAACTTTTCCCACTTTTTCAAAGTTAATGTCAAATTCATTGCTGAACTTCGATCAATCCCCTCTTACAGGGAATGTCCGAATGATAATTAAGAAAATATTGGTTTAAAAATACACTTTTCCTTTCCCTCGTAAAAGAAAAGAAAGAAAGAAAGCAAATATATTTGAGGCTACAACATGATAATCACACAAAATCAAGATTGTGTAGAGCTCTAAATCCACCTTAGAAACCTGATAGTAATGGCGACCCAATTGCTCCGAGCGCAGAGATAGGGGGTATACCTGAATTTTCTAACCCCGCAAGACGTTGGTATTCATTATGTACAAGTGGGTCATATATAATACTAAAGGGAGTTGCTTGTTACGCAAGTGTTTACTTATGCAAATGTTTTCTTCATGAATTCTTTGGTTGTCATGCAAATATCTAAGAACCTACGAGGGCCAGGTAGGAAACAACCCTCAAGGCCCAGCCAGTCAAGTGCAGAACTCTCGGTTGTAACTGAGGATGCAGTTGCACACACAAGGGTGTTACGTAATAGTTGTACAAATGTTTTCTTCCAGACATTTTAAGACGTTTCAAGACATTTCAAGACGTTTTTAAGGCAATTTTCTTCAAGACTTTTTTCAAGACGTTTCAAGACATTTCAAGACGTTATAAAGACATTTTTATTTAAGTAGTTTTTCTTTAAGATTTCTTCAAGACTGGTTTCTTCAAGTGCCAGTCAAGTTTGGAACCCCGGTTGTAACTGAGTATGACGTACTGTGCATACGTGGGTGTTACGTAACTCTTTAAGAGATGTTTTTTTCGAGGTGTATTTTCTTTAAGATTTCTTTTTTTTCAAGTTTTCTATTGTTTCGAGATACTTTTTCCTCGACGCATGTTTTTCGGGGATGTTTACCCTGGAGATATTTTGTTGTTTCGAGATTTTTTTTTCTTCAAGACATTTTCCTCGAGATTTTTTTTTCTTCAAGACTTTTTCCTCAGAGAACCTTTATAATCCCATGACAGTAAAGGTTTTTGTCCGGTCTAAGAATCGAACTTACGACCATAGATTTCCCCAATAGAATGGTGCCGTAGACATCTGAACCAACAAATCATTCCTAATATTTTGTTCATGGAAATAAATTCTAAGCAATGGCTAGTTCCCGAGCGCGCGCTAGCATCCAACAATTTTATTGATTATTAATCTATTGAACGCATGTGACTGTTATGCAATAGTTTAGGAGATGTTATCAGAGCAGCGACATTTTGAATATTGATATTGTTCTTAGCATATTTTTAGTAATAGATGCTTTTACTCTATTGGAACTTGAACGCTCTAGCAGACGGGAAATAAAACCAAGAGTAGATTTATGGTTATAATATAATACACCCTCTTATACGGTCAATATTCTATTTTTCCCTCTTCACTACACAGAATTTTACAGTTTTATTAGAGACAATCTTGTATGTGCGTACCTAATGACTACAGAAGTACATAGGCTACAAGATGCTTTAATTGCAACAGTGAAATATATTGAAGATTTATCATGGAAAAAGAAATCTAAAAGATATAGACAAAGACTTTTAATGTACATACAAGCGTTATTACTAATAAATACAAGTAATTTACAAACATTATTAAACACTTTGTTCTTAGGGCAATGAAATCAGTGTTATACAGTTAGAATGAGATATTTAATTATAAAGTCGTTCAATCGAGGATTGTCTACCAACAACATCAAAAATATAATACTACATGAAAACAGTAGCTTTTAATTGATAAATTCTTATACTCGCTTCCAATTTGGCCTTAGAACCATTGTGATTCGTCCAAAGCGAATATAAGGCGTATAATGCATTCAACACTTTTTGAATAAGCCCTTTCCTTGTCCCCTTCAACCAGTGGTTTTATATATTTTCCCCTGTAAAATTAAAATTTCTACTTATGCCACACACTATCTTCCTTAAAGCATTTTCAGCCATTTCTCTACAAAAAATAACCTGATAAACCAAAATTGACTATTGTTTTTATTTGACCAGAGGGAACTTACCATTTCATTATTAGATCGCGATAGTCCATGGCAGTTCAAGCCAGCGTGGTGCTGCGGATGGCCCGTGGCACACAGTGGCAAACACTATCCTTCGTAAACCTGTTTCAGCCATTTTAGTTCCTAAAGTATTTTCATACATTTTCCTACAAAAATAACCATAAAATTTAAAATTGACCATTGTTTTTTTTTACCAGTGGGGCTTTCCATTTCATTGCTAAACGTGATACGCTATGGCAATTTCCATCCAGTGAGGCTTTATGGGTTGTTCATGACACCCTTTAGCACACGTTATAATTCATAAGGCATTTTCAACCATTTTTCTACGGAAAATAACCATAAATAACCATACAAATTGATCGTTTAAACTTAAAGGAAAATTCCCAATACCGTTTCTTCTGATGACTCGTGGCAATACAAGCTAGAGTGACACAATATGGCTGCCCGGTGGCACCCTGTGGTACCTATCATCATCACTTAAATGTTTTCTGACATTTGAATATCCTGATATATGTTTTTTTTTTTTATTTGAACACTGGGAACTTACCATTTCCTTATTGGATCGGGATACTCATATCAAACCAGTGGTCCTGGCATTTTGAGGTGGTTTACTTGAAGTTGAAACAGTGATTTGTGCTTCTAAAGGCAAAAATTATCAAAAGCAGCTAGGTCACCATCGACATTTTTCATTCCCAATATCTGTTGCAGTGAAGCATAGCATCAATGCTATTTTTTGTATTACATACGTTTTTTTGTTTTGTTTTCTGCTAATGGTAATCATATCAAACAAGTGGTCCTGGAATTTTGGGGTCAGTTACTTCGAGTTGAAACAGCGATTTCCTCTTCTACAGGCAGAAATTATCCAAAGCAGCTAGGCTACCACCGCTATTTTTCACCTCAGTATCTATTGTAGTCAAAGATGGCGTCATGTTGATATTTTTTTTTCTTTGTTTGTAGTACAAATGTTTTTTTCTGCAAATGGTAATCATGTCAAACCAGTGGTCCTAGCATTTTGGGGTAGGCTACTTCCAGTTGAACACAGATAGCTGTTATGTTTCACTGTACGCACTTTAGCAACTGTTTTTGTTTACTTATGCAAAGTCCCACCAACCCATTCCAACTGGACCTTAACGAAGAATTTGAACCGGACCATAACAACAAATTCCAACGGGGCTCTATCAGCCAATTACATCGGGAGGGGGCCCACGCATCGAATTCCAACAGGGTCCTAGCAAGAAACTCCAACCGGGCCCTAGTAAGCAATTCCAACCGGGCCCTGACAACCAATTCCAACGGGGCTGTAGCAGCCTATTCCAGTGGGTACCCTAGCAACAAATTCCAAGGGGGAGGCTAGAAGCCAATTCTAAAGGAACCCTAGCAACTAATTCCAACCGGACCCTAGCAACGAAGGCCAAACGGGCCCTAACAACAAATTCCGACGGAGGGTCCCTGGCCACCAATTCCTATGGGACCAAAGCAAACAGCAAGTATTATTGGTTACTGATATATTGTTCACACGGGGGTGCTAGATCATTGCTTTGCAATTTGAGAATTCAGGAGTTTTCTTATATGCTGTAAAAAATGATTTGTATAAAACTGTTTTAACGGCTAGAAAAACAAAGTGATCTTTGTGGACATTTCATGCACAGCCATCCCCTTAATTTAACGATTCGGTCTTTTTCTTATCTGCATTCAATTAAAAAATGGTTCGTATATTCTTAGATTAGTGTAAAATTGTTTAACAGCTAGAAAAACAAAGTGGCTTGCGTGAACATTTCATGCACAGGAATCCCGTTTTTAGAGATTGGGCCATTCTCTTAAAGAAAATCAAACACACTGAGTCAGACTGTATTCATAAAAATCAAGACCAATTTTTAGAAATCAAGGTCAATTCTAAAAATCGAGTCCAATCTGAAGAAATCAAGAGACCAATATTTAGAAATCCAGAAAAATGCATAGAAATCAGGACCAGTGCATAGAAATCCAGACGAGTTCATAAGAATCAGGACCAACTCGTAGAACTCAAGGTTAATCTCTAAAACAAAACCAATCGTAAGAAACCAAGAAACCATTGCATAGAAATTTAGACCAAACCATCGAAAGCAAAACCAAACTGACGAAATCCAGACCAGTCCATAGAAATCAAGACCAACCCAGAGAAATCAAGGTCAAGCTTTAAATCAAGACCAATGCGAAGAAATAAAGAGACCAATTCAGAGAAATCCAGACCAAACCATAGAATTCAAGACCAAGCTGTTGCAATCCAGACCACTCCATATAAATCAAGACCAACCCGTAGAAATTAAGAGATCAATATGTAAAAATCCAGAGCAATCCTTGGAAATCGTGACCAGTTACACAAAAATACAAACCAAACCATAGAAATGAAGACCATACCGGTGAAACCAAGGCAAACCCCTCAATCAAGACCAATCAGAAGAAATCAAGTGACCAATACAAGAAATTCAGACCAATCCATTGAAATAAAGACCATCCCGCAGAAATCAAGAGAGCAATATGCAGAAATCTAGAAAAATATCACAGAAATCATAATCAATGCATAGCAGTCCAAACGAATTTATTGAAATCAGGACCAACCCATGGTCCTGAAATCCTTCAAAACTGACCATGAGGACCAACTCATGGTCACTTAGACAATTCAAAGAAATTCATAAAAATCGAGACCAATCCATGGAAATCAAGAGACCAGTGCATAGAAATCCAGATAAATCCATAGAAATTAGGAACAACCCATAAAAATCCCGACGAACTGATAAGAAAGTGGATCAACCCATTGAAATCAAGGTAAATCTCTAAATCAAGACCAATCCGAAGAAATCAAGAGACGATCCCATAGAAATCCAGACCAATCCATAGAAATCAAGACCAAACTGAAGAAATCCAGATCAGTCCTTAGAAATCAAGACCAATCCGAAGGAATCAAGAGGCTAATGCATAAAAGTCCAGACCAAATCATAGAAATGAAGACCAAAGTACAGAAATCCAGATGAATCCATAGAAATCAAGACCAATCCATAGAAAACAAGAGATCAATATGTAGAAATCCAGAACAATCCTAGGAATCATGACGAGTATATAGAAACCCGAACCAAACCATCGAAATCAAGACCAAACTGTTGAAATCAAGACCACCCTTTAAATCAAGACCAGTCAAGAGAAACCAAGAGACCAATGCATATAATCCAGACCAAGCCATAGAAATCAAGATTAGATTGTAGAAATTCAGACAAATCCATAGAAATCAAGACCAACCCGTAGAAATCAAGAGACCAATGTGTAGAAATCTAGAACAATCCCATAAAAATCCAAACCAAAGCACAGAAATCCAGAAAAAAATTATAGAAATCCAGACGAATTCATAAAAATAAAGATCAGCCCGTAGAAATCAAGAAAAACCTCTAAATCACGACCAATCCAAAGAAATAAAGATACCAATGCATAGAAATCCATGCCAAACCATAAAAATTGAGAGTAAGCCTTAGAAGTCAAGGACCAATATGTAGAAATCTAGAACAATCCCGTAGAAATCATAAATCAATGCATAGAAATCCAGATGAATTCATAAGAATCAGGACCAACCCATAGAAATCCAGACCCGCCCATAGAAATAAAGAAAGACCCATGGAAATGAAGACAACTTCTAAAAATCAAGATCAATCCGAAGTAATTAAGAGACCAATACGAAGAAACCCAGAACAATCATACGAAGACAGAACAGACGACACCATAAAATCAAGACCAACCTGTAGACTTCAAGGAAAACCTCTAAAAATCAAGACCAATCCCATAGAAATCATAGCCAATGCATAGAAATTCAAACGAATTCATAAAAATCAAGACCAAGCGACAGAAATCAAGGACAATATTTAGGAATCCAGAACAATATTATACAAACTGAGACCAAGCCGTAGAAATCCAGTCCAAACTGTAGAAATCAAGGCAAACCTCTAAAAATCAAGACCAACCCAAAGAAATCAAGAGGCAATATGTAGAGATCCAGAAAAATCTCATCAAAATCATTACCAATACATAGAATTCCAGAGAAATTCATAAAAAGTAAGAACAATCCTTAGAAATCAAAGGTAAGCTCTAAATATTAAGACCAAACTGTGGAACTCAAAGTCAACATCTAAAAATCAAGACTAATCCAAAGAAATCAAGAAACCAATATGTAGAAATCTAGAACGATCCCATAGAATTCGTGACCAACCTATAGAAATCCAGACTCAACCATAGAAATCAAGACCAAACTGTAGAAATCAAGGGCAATCTTTTACAGCTGTTCATAATATCTGTTGAGTTGTTCTGGATTTCTACATATTGGAGTCTTGATTTCTTCGGGTTGGTCTTGATTTTTAGAGGTTGCCCTTGATTTCTACAGGTTGTTCTTAATTTTTCTTAATTCGTCTGGATTCCTATGGACTGGTTATGATTTCTATGGGATTATTCTGGATTTGTTTATACTGGTCTCTTGATTCCTTCGGATTGGTCTTGGTTTTTAGAGGTTGGCTTTGATTTCTACAGTTTGGTTTTATTTTTAGAGGTTGTCCTTGATTTCTAAGGGCTGGTCTTGATTTTATTAATTTGTCTCGTTTTTTTATGGGATTGTTCGAGATTTCTACATATTGGCCTCTTGATTTCTTGGGGTTGGTCTTGATTTTTAGATCTTTGCCTTGATTTCTATAGTTTGGTTTGGATTTCTACGGGTGAGTCATAATTTCTAATGGATCATTCTGGATTTCTATATATTGGGCTCTTAATTTCTTCAGATTGGTCTTGATTTTTAGAAGTTACCCTTGATTTCTATGGGTTGGACTTGATTTTGATCAAAATCATCTGGATTTCTATGTATTGGTAATGATTTCTATGGGATTGATTTTGATATTCAGAGATTGCCCTTGATTTCTACAGTTTGATCTTGATTTCTATGGTTTGGTCTGGATTTCTATGGGTTGGTCATAGTTTCAATGGAATTGTTCTGGATTTCTATATATTGGTCTTTTGATTTCTTTGAATTTGTCTTGATTTTTAAAGGTTGTCGTTGATTTCTTTGGGCTGGTCCTGATTTGTACGAATTCGTCTGGATCCTTATCGACTGGTTATGATTTTTGTGGGATTGTTCTGGATTTTTCATCTTGGTCTCTTGATTTCTTCGGACTGGTCTTGATGTTTAGAGGTTGCCCTTGATTTTATAGATTGGTCTTGATATTTATAAAATCGTCTGGATTTCTATGCATTGGCTATGATTTTTATGGGATTTCTCGTGATGTTTAGAGATTGCCCTTGATTTCTACAGTTTGGTCTTAATTTCTATGGTTTGGTCTGGATCTCTATGGGTTGGTCATAATTTCTATGGGATTGTTCTGGATTTCTATATATTGGTACCTTGATTTCTTCGGCATGGTTTTGATTTTTAGAGGTTGCCTTGATTTCCACGGGCTGTTCTTGATTTCTATAGACTGATCTGGATTTCTCTAGATTGGTCTTGATTTTTATAGACTGGTCTGGATTTCTAAGGGTGATCCTGATTTCTAGGAATTCGTTTGGATTTCTATGCATAGGTATGCATTATTTTTATGGAATTGTTTTAGATTTCTACATATTAGTCTCTTGGTTTCGACGGCTTGGTCTTGATTTCTATGGTTTGGTATGGATTTCTACGAATTGTTTTCTTGATTTCTTTGGGTTGGTCTTCGTTTAAAGGTTGCCCATGATTTCTACGGGTTGTTTTTATTCATATGAATTCGTCTGTATATCTATGGGGTGGTTCGGATTTCTATGGATTCGTCTGGAGTTCTATGATTTGGTTATGATATGTATGGGATTGTTCAAGATTTCTAAATATTGGTCTCTGAATGTGTACGGGTTGGTCTTGATTTCTAAGGATTTGTCTGGATTTTTACAGTTCGGTCTTGATTTCCATGGCTTGGTCTGGATTTCTATGCATCAGTCTTTCGATTTCTTTGGATTGTTCTCTATTTAGAGGTTGGCCTTGATTTCTACAGTTTGGTCTTGATTTTTATGGTTGGTTCTTGGTTTCTATGTATTTGTCAGGATTTCTAAGTATTTTTCTGGATTTCTATATATTGATCTCTTAATTTCTACGGTTCGGTCTTGATTTCTATTGACTCGTCTTTGTTTCTACAGTTTGGTCAGGATTTTTATTGTTTGGTCTTAATTTCTACGCATTGTTTTCATGATTACTTTGGATTGGTCTGGATTTCTTTGAAATGGACATGATCTCTATGGGATTGTTATAGATTTCTTCTTATTTGCCTCTTGATTTCTACGGGTTGGTCTTTATTTCTATGAATTGGTCAGGATTTTAAAGCCCGGTCTTGAGTTCTATGGTTTGGTCTCGATTTCCATGCATTGGGTTCTTGATTTCTTCTGATTGGTCTTGATTTAGAGGCTGGTCTTGATTCATATAGCTTGGTCTTGATTTCTGTGGACTGGTCTGAATTTCTCTAGTTTGGTCTTGATTTCTGTGGTTTCTATTTAGAGGTTGGCCTTGGTTCTATTAGTTGATTTTGATTTCTATGGACTGGTCCGGATCACTATAATTTGGTCATGGTTTCTATGGTTTGATCTGAATTTTTGTGCTATGGTCTCTTGATTTCTTCAGAATGTTCTTTATTTATAAATTGACGTTGATTACAATGGGCTGGTCCTGATTTCTTTTAATTTTTCTGGATTACTATGCATAAGATATGAATTCTATGGGATTTTTATAGATTTCTATATATTTGTCTCTTGATTTCTACGGGTTGGTCTTGATATCTATGGGTTGGTCGGGATTTCTAGAGTTCGGTCTTGATTTCTGTGGTTTCATCTGAATTTCTAAATATGGGTCTCTTGATTTCTTTGTATTGGTCTTGATTTTGACTTTGGCCTTAATTTCTATAGATTGGTCTTGATTTCTATGGAGTGGCCTGGATTTCAAGAGTTTGGTCGTAATTTCTATAGTTTTGTCTGGATTTCTATGCATTGGTCTTTATTTAGAGGTTGACCTTGGTTTCTATGGGTTGATTTCGATTTCTATGGACTTGTCTGGAATTCCCCAGTTTTGTCTTGATTTCTATGGTTTGGTCGGGATTTGTATGCATTCGTCTCTTGATTTCTTCGGATTGGTCTTTATCTAGAGGTTAACCTTGATTTCTGTGGGTTAATTATGATTTTTGTGAAATGGTCTTGATTTCTGCAGTTCGGTCTTGATTCCTATGCAATGGTTTCTTCATTTCTTCGGATTGGTCTTTATTTAGAGATTGACCTTGATTTCTATAGGTTGGTCCTGATTTTTATGAATTCGTCTGGATTTCTATGCTGTGGTTCTAATTTCTATTGATTGTTTTGGATTTCTACATATTGGTCTCTTGATTTCTTTGGATTGGTCTCAATTTTTAGAAGTTGGCTTTGATTTTACAGTTTGGTTTTGATTTCTATGAATACAGTCTGACTCCATGTGTTTGATTATTTGTTTGTAAGAAAATGGCCAAATTCTTAAAGATGGAATGTCTGTGCATGAAATGTCCACGCAAACAAGTTTTTTTTTCTTGCTATTAAACAATTTTATACGAATCTAAAAATGTACGAACCACTTTTTTTGAATGCATATAAGAAAAAGACCGAATTGTTAAAAACTAGATGATTGTGATTGAAATCTCCACACACATCACTTTGTTTTCAAGCTGTTAAAACAGTTTTATACGAATCAAAGAACGCACAAACCCTTTTTGGCAGCACGTTCGAAAAATTCTGAATCTTTAAAATGCATAACAATTATGTAGCACCTACGTGTGCACAATCGATCAGTAATCAATAGTGCTTTCTGGTGGCTTTGGCCCCCTAGGATTTTGTTGCTAGGGCCCCCGTTGGAATTGGTTGCTAAGGGCTGCCCGTTGGAATTGGTTCTTAGGCCCCAATTTGAATTGGCTTCTAGACCCCCGCCTGTTGGAATTGGTTGCTAGGTCCCTCACTGGAATTGGCTGCTACGGCCCCGTTGGAATTGGTTGTAGGGCCCGGTTGAAAATTGCTTGCTAGGGTCTCGTCATAATTGGTTGCTAGGGCCCCCGTTCTAATTGGTTACTAGGGCCCCTCCCCCCTGTTTCTTGGTGGCTAGGGACCGGTTGGAATAGGTTTTTAGGGCCCCGTTGGAATAGGTTTTTAGGGCCCGGTTGGAATTGGTCGTGAGGGCCCAGTTTGAATTGGTTTCTAGGGCTTTGCATACGTAAACAATAGCACTTGCTAAAGTTTATGGCGTGAAAAATAACAGCCACCTGTGTTCAACTTGAAGTAGCCCACCCAGAAATACTTGGACCACTGGTTTGATATGACTACTATTAGCAGAAAACGAGAAAATAATAATAATCGTGTGTAATACAAACCTACAAAATATATTAATAAAAACAATATTAAAATTGACGCCATGTTTGACTTCAAAACATACTGGAGTGATAAATGTCGATGGTAGCCTTGCTGTTTTTGATATTTTTGCCTATAGAAGTGTAATTCGCTGTTTCAACCCAAATTAACCGATTCCGAAATTCCAGGACCACTCGTTTGATATGAGTACCATTATCAGAAAACGAAACAAAACAAAAAAAAATAAATGTGTGTAATACAAACAAACAAAAACAAATAGAAAAATAATAATAGCATTGACACCATGTTTGACTGCAACAGATACTGGGGATAAGAAATGGCGATTGTAGCCTAGCTGCTTTTGATAATTTTTTGCCTATAGAAGTTTAACTCACTGTTCCAACTCGATGTAACCCACCCCGAAATACCGGGATCCCATGTTTGATATGAGTATCACAATCTAATAATGAAATGGCAATTTCCCGGTGTTCAAACAATAAAAAATATCTGTCAGGATATTCAAATGTCAGTAAACGCTTCAGTGATGACGACGGGTGCCACAAGATGTCACTTTTCCGCCACATTGTGCCAAGGGGAAAAGCATTGCCACGAGTTGTCAGAAGAAACGCTATTGGGAAACTTTAAATTTAAAGGATCGATTTTAGTTTATACTGTTGTTTTTTTTGTAGAAAAATAGTTGAAAATGCTTTATGAATGATAATGTAAGATTGAGGGTGCCACGATCCAGCTACAGAGTGTTACTGGCTGGGAATTGCCTTAGCGAATCACTTTCTAAAAATGAAATGAGAAGTCCCGCTGTTCAAATAAAAAATCGATGCTCAATTTTCGTTTTTAGGGTTATTTTAGTAGAAATATGGCCGAAAATGCTTTAGGAATGAATGCCAAAGGATGCCACAGGCCAGCCGCAGTACAACGCTGGCGGAACTGCCATGGTCTATCATGATCTAATAACGGAATGGTAAGTTTCCACTGTTCAAATAAAAACAAGGGTAAATTTTTTGTTTAGACGGTTATTTTTTGTAGAATAATGGCTGAAAATGCTTTAGGAATGATAGTGTATTCCAAAGGGTGCCGCGGCCATCCATAGAGTTTCCTGCTGGCGTTAACTGCCATTGACTATCACGATCTAACAATGAAATGGAGTGTCCCGTTGTTTAACTAAAACCAATGATCAATCTTAGTTGATAGGTTAATTTTTTGTAGGGAAATGGCTGAAAATGCCTTAGGAATGATAGTGTGTGCCAGAGGGTGTCACGGTGCAGCCAATTTTTACAAAATCACTGGAAATAAGGAGAAAACTCATTCATGAAAATGTTTTAAATCCTATGCCCTTTTTAACAATAAGCAAATATAAAATTAAAGACGAAAAGACATTGAGATAGATCATTTTTTTTGCTAAAAGTAAGGAGCGATGTTAAAACTTAAGAAGCATATTCAAAATACAAGGAGAAATTGTCCTGTTCTTATAAGGTAATTTTGAATGTTATAGAAGGTTTTGATTTTACAAGGGAAAATATATAAAACCACTTGTTGAAGAGGATAAGGAAAAGGCTTATTCAGAAAATGTTGAACACATTAGACGGTTTATAGTCGTTTTTGTTGGCTTGCAGGGGTTATCGGGCCAAATTGGAAGCGAGTACAAAATATATCGATCAAAAACTGTGGTTTTCCTACAGTATAATATTTTTTATGTTGTGGGTATACGTACAGTGAATTTCTAAGCATTTATGTAGACAGTTCTCAATTGAACGATTTTATAGTTGGAAATTCCCCTTTCCTACTCGTATAATATTGATTTCAGTGCCCTAAGAATAAAATGTTTTCATAATGTTTGTAAACTTGTTTATTATTAAAGCTTGTATGTACAATAAAAGTCTTTGTCTTAATCTTTCAGATCTCTTGTTCCACGATTAATCTTCAATATTTTTCACTTTTGCAATTAAGGCATCTTGTGGTCTATGTACATCTGTAGTCATTAGGTACGCAGTTCAAGATTGTCTCTTAAAACTTTCAAATTCTATGTAGCGAAGAGGAAAAGATAGACTATTGACCGTATAAGAAGGTGTATTATATACTTACAATGAGGCTACTTCTGGTTTCATCTCAACTCTGCTAGTGCGTTCAAGTTCCCATAGAGTAAAAGCATATATTACTAAAAAATCCTAAGAACAAGATCAATATCCACAGCATTGCCGCTCGGATAATATTCCCTAAACAAGTAAGTAGTAATAATATGTGCTTAGTAATCAATAATCAATAATATTGCTGGATGCTGGCGAGTGCTCGGGAACGAACCAGAGCGTAGAATTTATTTCCAAAAACATAATATTGGGGACGATTTGTGGGTTCAAGTTTCTAAGGCACCATTCCAATGGGGAAACCTCTGGCCTTACGTTCAATTCCTACACAAGATAAAAAACTTTGCTGTCATCAGATTATAAAGGTTCCCTGCGGGAAGAATCTTGAAGAAAAAAATCTTAAAGAAGATGTTTGGAAGAAAAAAATATCTTGAAACAAAAAGGATATCTCGAGGAAAAAAATCACAAAAAAATGTCTTGAGGAAAAGAAATACGTCGAAACAAAACAAAATCGTGAAGAAAAAAAAAATCTCGAATACAAAAAAACCTCCTTAAAGAATAAAAAACATCTCCTATAGTATTAAGTAACACCTACGTGTGTACAATACGTCATCCTCAGTTACAACCGATTGTTCCTCACTTTAATGGCGTGGCCCTGAGTCTTTTCCTACCTGGGCCTCGTAGGTTTTTAAAAATTTGCATTACAACCAAAGAGTTTTTGAAGGAGTCACTTTCATAAGTAAACCAAAAACATAAAAAGCCACTCCCTGCAGTATTACGTAACACCCAGGTGTACATAATGAATACCAATTCCTTGAGTTGGTTGCAAGTTCGGTTATACACCCTATCTGTGCGCTTGAGTGATTGGGACCCCACTACTCCTGATGTTTAAGAACGTTTTCTTTTTCTTTTACCCGGGCAGACCAAATGTAATAAAAGTAACTAGAGTGTTTAAGATTCCACAAGATAAAATAGATTTAGTTTTGAAAATTGTTTCCCTGAAACTGTAAAGGCATTGCATGAGCCTTATTATGTCTTCTACTGTTAAATAACTATCTATTTATAGTTTTTACTCTCTTTTACTATCTAGAGCAATCCAGGAGTAGTTCAAAAGCTGATTTCTGCAAGCAAAATTATCGATATGTTTGGCAATGCTGCAACTAATTTTAATGAAAATGCGACACGTCACATAAAATATTTCGAGATCACTTTCTCGAAAACAGGGAAAGTTAGTGGTGCCCTCATCTGGAGTTACATGTTAGAAAAATGGAGAGTATCCAATTTAATTTTAAAGTGAGTAGATGTTTTAATTTTTTTCTGTATTATTTGAGAATTAGTGCACAATTGTAGGTAATATTTACTCTGTTAAAGTATGTAGTTTTTGTTTGTCCGTTTTTATCTATTTTATCTTCAAGGAAAAAAGAAAAGGGCAAGGAAATAAGGATACTCATATTGCTTTGGTCGTATTTTCGTAGCCTAAATTTTTGAAGTGATTCCTTTACTTCAAATTAGGGTTTCTGGCTTGCGTTAAAATGAGTTCCTTTTTCTGAACATAATCTACACCTTAAAGATTTAGAAAGCTAAGAAGTGAATATGATGTGAATCTTGAATATTTATTTTGTTTAAAGTCTACTTGCAATACTCATCGCCTTTTAGTTAACGTGTTAAAGAATAACGCAAGGATTTAAAAAGCTAACATTAAAAACGTTGAGATTGCTTCAGACTCATTTTTTTTTTTAATCCTTAATTTATAAATCAATCATTTCACTTCAAAGTAAGGCTTTTAGTTCATGTCTAAAGGAGCTACGTTTTTCGAATATAGCCAGAAATTATTGGAATATAGTCGAATATAGTCCATGGATTTAGAAAAGATAGAAAATAAAGACGTTAAGATTGTCTTACTCTTATATTTTCAAGACATGTAAGTGTTTTGTTAACTAGTATATACACAATAGTTGCATTGCGGATGTCAGATTCGCAATAGAACTCAGTTATCCTTAGTACCACTACTTATTTTATCGTCTAGGCCATAATGGCAGATGGAAACAAATTTAGCCCATTATTATACATAAAAAGGGATAGAATTTTAGTTCGTTCTATCATTAAAGCAATAAAAACTGGCCATAATTGTTTGTTATTTTTGGTTTCGGAACGAAAAATTACAAATAATTTAAAACAACCAACAGGAATTAAAGCCTAGTAAAAACACTTAGATATATTATGTATTAGATATTCAAAGGCACTCTAAGAAGAGATCTGAAGAAAAACGGTGATCAACTCAGGGAGATTTTAAAAGATAAAGACTTGTTGATATGCTGATGCCAAACTAAGCAAGATATTTTTTATATGAAGGTGAAACATTAAACAAAAAAAAACAATAGATAATAAGACCTGACAATAGAGAGTTTATTTGTTTCAGTTTGATCTTCTTCTGTTTAATTTTTTATCCTTTAAAGGCAAAATAAAAGAATGCTTCGCATGCTTTTGGAAAGCAAAAGCTTAGGAGCTGAGGCTTTCTGCCTTTAAAAAAACTTTGCTTCAACCAGATGGAAGTTTCGCCCTTCTAAATAGGGCTATTACTGCTTTCAGACTACATCATTGTCATTCAATACTAGCAAGCGGGCCGTTTATGATGAAATTTTATTAAGGATTTGGAAGTCTTGAATTGTTGAGGGAATTGAAAGATAATTCCAGGGTTAATACGATTTCTCTAGTAGTATCCTTCGCTGCTTTTGACAACACTACAGCCCTGGGAAGATTCTGAAAACATGCCCTGGCAAGATTCCGACAACATGCCCTTCCTTTTTTTTCATACGATTTCTACTGCATGCCCTCTGAGTCACGGCCTCCCTGTTTCTAGCGGTCATCTGGCAAGATGAGCCTCTCGCTTTGAAATAAATCCCTAGGAAATAAAAATGGGATTTTAAATGGTCAGATAGGAAAAATAGCATGGGATTTCCATGAGGTCCATAGGAAAAATATCATGGGATTTCTATGACGTGACCTCTGACGTCACGACACATCCTAGTGCCTTAAACAGCAGGATATTCCAAAGGGTGAGATAGGGGAGCTCCTAATCCCTCGCATCTGTGCAATATGGTCCCTGTTTCAAGTGATAGGCTCGTAAGATTCCCACGACACACCCCTCTGGACTCCCATGATGTCACACGTCACACCCCGTTTTAAACGGTCAGGTCTAATATGGATGACACAATTTTATGTAACCTAGAATCAGGACTCATGGGGAACCACCAATTTTAACCGAGCACGGCACACACCCTATGTGAGGTCAAGCAATGACAACGCAACCCCCACTCTCACATAATACATTTTTGGCATTTTATTTTTCGACGGAAACATTCAAAGCGTTTTTCTTTCTTTTAACTTAATGGCGGTGCACACTTTATATAAAGTCAGCGCATAACTTACGCAATGAAGGCGCACTTTTATCTAATGACGGCACGCATCATTGTCACATAATACTTTTTTGGCATTTTAGTTTTCGTCCCAAATGTTAAAAGCATTTCTATTTTTATTCTTTAGTTATTTGTCTTCGTTGAGACATGAAAGGTCCATTCTCTTCCAATGGAACAGCGCTCCAAGCAACGAAAATAAACCGCCATTCCCTATATTCTGTGTTTGGAAAATACTTTCAAGAAATAACACATTCCCGTGAGGTCACAAGGCACACCTCTTATTATTCCATAACACATCTCGTGGGATTGAAGCTCATGACGGTCTTCTCCTGGCCAGGAGTAACATCGATTATACAAAATGCACAAAGGAAATATTTATTTTTAGACAAAATTGCTTTAATTATTTTTATTAAAAAAGATGGAAGGGATGCTTCAATTGTTCAAAAACACCTTGATCGAGCTAAACAATAAATATTAAAACAGAGTCTATGTAAATAAAAGTTTTATTAATTCAAACAAATTTACAACAATATCAAAAAACATAAAAAACAGTTAAAAAACCCGAAAAACAAAAAATTAAACGTGAAAAAGGCTTATCGTAATATATGAAAAATTAACCATGTATTATAGAAAGTCAATGGTTCTAACATGGGTGGAGTCGGAGTTTGACTCGGCATATTGAAAGTGCCAAGAATTAGAGTTAAAATATGTTATAAATTACAAATCTAGTAAAAAGAACCTTTGAAACAGAACTCTGAAGTTGGAGTTTTACGGCTGCCACCCCCCCCCCCTCCTTAGTAATGATTTCCAGAGGGCAGGGTTGATATTGGATTTACATTTAAGCCATATTAAGAGCTGTTATCAGAAATGCCTCGTTTCTTTGAGCCAAGACTATGAATATTTCACACCCTCGTTACAATACACGGCTGCCCCTCACCTCCCTAGAAATTGTTTCCAGATAGTAGGATTAATATTAGATGCAAATTTATAGGCAGTATTGAGGTATTTACGAGGGCCTTTAACGAAAATACAGTGTTTTTTGTGCCAAGACTATGAATTTTTCACACCCACGTGATATTTGCGGCAGCCCCACATCCCCCTAACAGGCAATTACAGGGAGGGAGGGTTGATATTAGAGATAAGTTTAAACCGGATTAAGAGGTGCTTTGGAATTGGTTTTAGTGAAAACGTATCATTTCTTTGAATGCAAGTTAGACTTTCAGCCCCACCCCCTCCATGGTAAAAATTCTGTAACGCCTCCACCATAACTTTTAAGCTGTAGAACATGATACTTCAAGCTATTCACACCGCAGCGACATTATTTGACTGCCCCTCTGACATCACATCATCCCCTCCAAGACATTTTTCAGACATTTCTTGTTAAAATTTATGCCTCAATCCGGTGATTCAAGTTTTCGTAGCCCAACCCTACGTGATACAGCATGTTAATTCACACCACCGTGCCTTTATGCCATTTTTACATATTTTTATTGAAATTGAAATAAATTCTACTTTTCTTGTGGATAGGCGCGTAAAACCCCAACACTAAGGTTCTTTTATGTGCTGGATTTGATGCTGTAACCTTTATCTAGACCCCTTGGAGCCTTTGGGAGTGTTCTAGCACTTTTCAAAAGTCAAATTTGCTTCAGTAGAATATAAAACTTAGATTAGAGGCAAAATTCTATAGGATTTGTCACTGATACAGTGAATAACCAGGATTTTCTAAGATTTTTCCCTTACTCTTCACAAAATTGTGAAGTTGTTTGACTACAGGAACAAATTCAACAATCTTACCACGTTGATTTTTCCATTCTTACATATATTCATCAAAATAGGAACAAATTTTACTTTTCTTTTGGATAGATGCGTGAAATCTCAGCATTAAAGTTATTTAATGCGATCTATTTGATGCTTTAACTTTTATCAAGACCAGTTACACCCTTTGAGAATGTCACCTCTTTTCGAAAATCAAATTTTATTCAAGAAAATACAACACTTATATTACAGGCAAAATTGTCGAGGATTTCTCTATGATATAGCAAATAACCAAGATTTTCTAAGACTTTTTTTTGAATCTTCACGAAATTGTGAAGTTGTTTTACTACTACCAATCTCACCACATTGAATTTTTCCATTTTTTGCAAATTTTCACCGAAAAGCAAAAAATTATAGATTTCTTGTGGATAGGCGCGTCAAACCTCAACATGATGGTTCTTTGATGTGATGTATTTGATGCTCTAGCTTTTATCAAGACCCGTTGCAGCCTTTGGGAGTGTTTCCGCCTTTTTCAAAAATCAAATTTTCCTCAATAGAATAAGAAAAAAAGATTACAGGCAAAATTCTCGAAGATTTTTCACTGATACAGTGAATAACCAGGATTCTCTAAGATTTCCCCCCTGACTCTTCACGAAATTAAGAAGTTGTTTGACTATTGGCGCACATTCACCAATCTTATCATATTGAATTTTCCATTTTTACACATTTTCATTGAAAAAGCAACAAATTCTACATTTCTTGTGGATAGGCGCATGAAACCTTCACAATAAGGTTCTTTGATGTGCTGTATTTGATGCTGTAGCTTTTTCCCTTTTCTGGGAATAATCTAGAACAGAACTTGATCTTTTTTCGCTTCTTTGAGAAGATTCAGAATCAAAGTTTAACATTTTTCTCTTGTTTGGAAAAATTCAAAATGGAAGTTTATAATTTTTCTTTCATGGAAAAAATTTAGAATAGAACTTGAACTTTTCTTCTCTTCTTTGAGAGGATTCAGAACTTAAATGGAACTTTTTATTCTTTGAGGGAAGTCAGAACTGTTGTGTGACTTTTTTAATTTTTTTGGAAAATTCAGGATTGAAGTTTAACATTTTTTCTCTTCTCTGGCAAAAATTCAGATCGAACCTTAGCATTTTTTTCATTTCCATGGAAAAATCCAGAAGAGAAGTCGAACTTTCTTTTCTTATTTTATAAATTTAGAACAGAAGTGGAGCTTTTTTATCTTCGTTGGTGAGTAACAGAAACGGAGTATATCTTTTTCTTCTTCTTTGAAAAAATTCGGAATCGAAGTGTAACATTTTTCTCTTCCCTGGAAAAATTCATAAGAGAATTTGAACTTTTCTTCTCTTCTTTGAGTTAATGGAAAATTTAAGTGGAACTTTTTTATTCTTTAAGGGAACTCAGAACTAGTGTGTAACAATGCAGAATCGAACCTTAGCAATTTTTCACTTGGATGGAAAAATCCAGCAGAGAAGTTGAACATTTTTCTTCTTTGAAAAATTCAGAACAGAAGTGGAACTTTTTATCTTCGTTCATCACTACGTTATGAGATCTCAGAACTAAAGTGGAACTCAGAACTGAAGGAAAACTCTTTAGAAAAACTCAGAACTGAAGGATAACTTTTTCCCCTTCTTCGGAAAAAATTTAGAGTCAAAGTATCACTTTTTCCATCTTCTACCGAAAACTCAGAAGTGAAGTGAGACTTCTTTCTCTTCACTGAAAAAACTAAGAAGTGAAGTGAGTCTTCTTTTTCTCCTTTGACAAAATTCAGATTTCAACTGAAACTATTTCTTTTCTCTAGAAAAATTCGGAATCGAAATGTAACTTTTTTCTCTTCCTCGAGAAAATTCAGAAGAAAATTTGAACCTTTTTTCTCTTCGTTGAGAAAATTGCGAATTAAAGTGGAACTAAAGTGGAACATCATTAAATAGATCGCATTAAAAAACCTTAATGTTGAGGTTTCACGCGCTTATCCACAGGAAAAACAGAATTTGTTACAACCTAACCTAACAATGGAAAATTCAACATAGTAAAATTGGTTAATGGGTGTAAGGAGGCAAACGACTACACAATTTCGTGAAGAGTCAGGGGGAAATTTTAGAAAATCCTGGTTTTTCACTGTATCAGTGAAAAATCCTATAGAATTTTGATTGTAATCTAAGTTTTGTATTTTATTTAAGAAAATTTGATTTTTGAAAAAGGCGGAAACACTCCCAAAGGCTGTAATGGGTCTGAATAAAAGTTACAGCATCAAATACATCGCATCAAAGAACCTTAATGTTGAGGTTTCATGTGCCTCTCCACAAGAAACGTAGAATTTGTTTCTTTTTTCGATGAAAATACGCAAAAAATGGAGAATTCAAGGTGGTAAGATTGGTGAATGTATGCTAGTAGTCAAAAACTTCACAATTTAGTGAAGAGTCATGGGGGAAAATCTTAAGAAAATCTTGGTTACTCACTATATAAGAGAAAATTCCTCAATAATTTTGCCTGTAATCTAAGTTTTGCATTTTTTGAAGAAAATTTAATTTTTGAAAAGGGGTGACAGTCTCAAAGGATGTAACGGGTCTTGATAAAATTTACAGCATCTAATAGATCGCATTAAAGAACCTTAATAATGAAGTTTCACGCGCCTATCCACAGGAAAAGTAGAATTCGTTCCATTTTCAATGAAAATATGTAAAAATGGAAAATTCAACGTCGCAAGATTGGTGAGTGTATGCTAGTAGTAAAAAACTTCACAATTTAGTGAAGAGTCCTGGGGGGAAATCTTAAGAAAATCTTGGTTACTCACTATATAAGAGAAAATTCCTCAATAATTTTGCCTGTAATCTAAGTTTTGTATTTTTTTAAGGAAATTTAATTTTTGAAAAGGGGTGACAGTCTCAAAGGATGTAACGAGTCTTGATAAAATTTATAGCATCCAATAAATCGCATTAAAGAACCTTAATGTTGAAGTTTCACGCGCCTATCCACAAGAAAAGTAGAATTTGTTTTATTTTCAATGAAAATATGTAAAAATGGAAAATTCAACGTCGTAAGATTGGTGAGTGTGTGCTAGTAGTCAAACAACTTCGCAATTTCATGAAGAGTCAGAGGGAAATCCTATAAAATCCTAGTTATTCACTGTATTGGTGAAAAATCCTATAGAATTTTGCCTGTTACATAAGTTCTGTACTCTATTGAAGAAAATTTGATTTTTGAAAAAGACCGAAACACTCCCAAAGGCTGCAACGGGTCTTGATAAAAGTTACAGCCTCAAAAACATCTTTTCGAAGAACCTTAATGTTGAGGTTTTACGCGCCTATCCACAGGAAATGTAAAATTTGTTGATTTTTCGATGAAAATATACGAAAAATGAAAAATTCAATTTGGTAAGATTAGTGAATGTATGCCTGTAGTCAAACAACTTCTCAATTTCATGAAGAGTCAGGGGGTAATATCTTAGAGAATCAGGATAAGAAAATATATCAGGATAAGATAAGAAATTTCTTAGAGGTCAGGGGAAAGGGGGAAAATAACCAAGAAAATCTCGGTTATTCACTATATCAGTGAAAATCCTCGAGAATTTTACATGTAATCTAAGTTTCGTATTCTATTGAACAGAATTTTATTTTTGAAATAGTCAGAAACACTCCCAAAGGCTGTAACCGGCCTTAATAAAAATTGCAGCATCATATACATTACAACAAAGAATTTCAATGTTGAGATTTCGTGGGCCTATCCACAATAAATGTAGAATTTGTTTCTTTTTCGATGAAAATATACAAAAATTGAAAATTTAATGTGGTAAGATTGGTGAATTTATGCTACTACTCAAACAACTTTACAATTTCGTGAAGAGTCAGTGGGAAAAATATTGGATAAACTTGGTCATACACTATATCAGAGAAAAATCCTCGACGATTTTCCCTGTAATCTAAATTTTGTATTCTGTTGAGAAAAAATTGATTTTTGAAAAGGGGTGACACTCTCATAGAGTGTAACGGGTCTTGATAAAAGTTACAGCATCAAATAGATCGCATTAAAGAACCATAATATTTTGGTTTCACGCACCTATCCACAAGAAGCGTAGAATTTGTTCCTTTTCTGATGAAAATATGTAAAAATGGAAAATTCAACGTGGAAAGATTGGTGAATGTGTGCTAGTAGTCATACAACATCACAATTTCGTAAACAGTCAGGGGAATATCTTAAAAGATCCTGGTTAGTCACTTTATCGGTGTAAAATCCTATAGAATTTTGCCTGTAATCTAAGTTTTGTATTCTATTGAAGAAAATTTGATTTTTAAAAAAGGTGGAAACACTCCCAAAGGCTGCAACGAGTCTTGAGAAAAGTTACAGCATCAAATACAACGCATCAAAGAACCTTAATGTTGAGGCTTTACGTGCCTATCCACAAGAAATGTAGAGTTTGTTTCAGAAGTGAAGGGAGACTTCTTTCTCTTCACTGAAAAAACTAAGAAGTGAAGTGAGACTTCTTTTTCTTCTTTGTGAAAATTCGGAATTCAACTGGAACTATTTTTTTCTCTAGAAAAATTCGGAATCGAAATGTAACTTTTTCTCTTCCTAGAGAAAATTCAGAAGAGAATTTGAACTTTTTTCTCTTCGTTGAGAAGATTCCGAACTAAAGTAGTACTAAAGTGGAACATCATCAAATAGATCGCATTAAAGAACCTTAATGTTGAGGTTTCACGCGCTTATCCACAAGAAAAACAGAATTTGATTTCCTTTATGTAACAATGGAAAATTCAACATAGTATGATTGGTTAATGTGTGTAAGGAGTCAAACAACTTCACAATTTCATGAAGAGTCAGGGGGAAATCTTAGAAAATCCTGGTTTTGTACTGTATCAGTGAAAAATCCTATAGAATTTAGACTGTAATCCAAGTTTTGTATTTTATTGAAGAAAATTTGATTTTTGAAAAAGGCGGAAACACTCTCAAAGGCTGCAACGGGTCTGGATAAAAGTTACAGCATCAAATACATCGTATCAAAGAACCTTAATGTTGAGGTTTCATGCGGCTATCCAAAAAAAAGGAAAATTCAAGGTGGTAAGATTGGTGAATGTGTGCTAGTAGTAAAAAAAACTTCACAATTTAGTGAAGAGTCATGGGGGAAAATCTTAAAAAAATCTTGGTTACTCACTATATAAGAGAAAAATCCTCGATAATTTTGCCTGTAATCTAAGTTTTGCATTTTTTTGAAGAAAATTTAATTTTTTAAAAAGGGTGATAGTCTCAAAGGATGTAACGGGTCGTGATAAAATTTTATTTTTGAAATAGTTGGAAACACTCCCAAAGACTGCAACCGGCCTTGATAAAAGTTACAGCATCATATACATCGCAACAAAGAACCTTAATGTTCAGGTTTCACGTGCCTATCCACAAGAAATGTAGAATTTGTTTCTTTTCGATGAAAATATACAAAAATAGAAAATTTAATGTGGTAAGATTGGTGAATTTATGCTACTAGTCAAACAACTTCATAATTTCTTGAAGAGTCAGGGGAGAAAATCTTGGTTAATCTTGGTTATACACAATATCAGAGAGAAATTCTCGACAATTTTGCCTGTAATCTAAATTTTGTATTCTATTGAAAAAAATTGATTTTTGAAAAGGGATGAAACTCTCAAAAAGTGTCACGAGAAGTTACAGCATCAATCGCATTAAAGAACCGCATTATCGCATTATCAATCGCATTATCGCATTAAAGAACCTTAATATTATGGTTTCACGTGCCTATCCACAAGAAAAGTAGAATTTGTTCCTTTTCTGATGAAAATATGTAAAAAAGTAAAATTCAACGTGGAAAGATTGGTGAATGTGTACTAGTATTCATACAACATCACAATTTCGTGAAGAGTCTGGGGAATATCTTAGAAAACCCTGGTTATTCACTCTATCGGTGTAAAATCCTGTAGAATTTTGCCTGTAATCTAAGTTTTGTATTCTATTGAAGAAAATTTGATTTTTGAAAAAGATGGAAACGCTCCCAAAGGCTGCAAAGGGTCTTGAGAAAAGTTACAGCATCAAATACAGCGCATCAAAGAACCTTGATGTTGAGGTTTTACGTGCCTATCCACAAGAAATGTAGAATTTGTTTCTTTTTCGATGAAATTATACAAAAAATGGAAAATTTAATGTGGTAAGATTGGTGAATTTATGCTAGTAGTCAACAAATTCATAATTTCGTGAGAATTCAGGGGGTAATATCTTAGAAAATTTTAGTTATTCACTATGTCAGAGAAAACTCCTCGACAATTTTGCCGGTAATCTAAGTTTTGTTTTCTATTATAGAAAACTTGATTATTCAAAAGGGATGAATCTCTCAAAGGGTGTAACGGGTCTTGATAGAAGTATCAGCATCAAATAGATCGCATTAAAGGACCTTATTGTTGAGGTTTCACGTGCCTATCCAAATGAAATTCAACGTGGTAAGATCGGTTAATGTGTGCTAGTAGTCAAACCACTTCAAAATTTCGTGAAGAGTCAGAGGGAAATCTTAGAAAATCCTGTTTATTCACTATATCAGTAAAAAATCCTATAGAATTTTGCCTGTAGTCTAAGTTTTGGTTTCTATTGAAGTAAATTTGAGTTTTAAAAAGTGCAGAAACACTCCCAAAGGCTGCAAGCGGTTTTTGATAAAAGTTACAGTGTCAAATATAGCACATCAAACAACCTTAGCGTTGAGGTTTCACGCGCCTATCCACAAGAAATGTAGAATTTGTTGCTTTTTCAATGAAAATATTTAAAAATTGAAGAATGCCACGGTGGTGTGAATTGACATGGTGTATTACGTAGGGTTGAGTGGTGAAAACTTGAATAACCAGATTGCGGCATAATTTTTAACAAGAAATCTCTGTAAAATATCTTAGGAATGATAAAGGGGATTGAAGAAAGTGTCACAGAGCAGTAATAGTAGTGTTGCATTGTGGCGTGAATTGCTTGGAGTATCACCTTCTAGCAATGAAATGCCGAGTTCCGCTATTCCAATAAAAAAGTGTTTAAATTAGATTCATAAGCTTATTTTTGGTGGAAATGTTGAAAATGTCCTAGGGGTGATGAGGGGTGGTGCCACGTGGAGGACGGAGGGGGCTGGTGTGTAATGCCCCGGTGGGGTGGAGTGATTGGGATGTTATTATGATAAGTTTGGTTTGCGAAAGCTTGAATTAATAGGTTGAAGGATAATTTTTAACAAGAAATGTCTGAAAAATGTTTTGCGGATTATGGGGCAATGTCAGAGGGTACCACAGAGCAGTAATAGTGTCTTGATAAAAATTTTACCTGTAATCTAAGTTTTGTATTCTTTTGAAGATTTGATTTTGGAAAAAGGCGGAAACACTCCCAAAGGCTGCAAAAGGTATTGATAACGGTTACAACATCAAATACATTGTATCGAACAACCTTAATGTTGAGGTTTCACGCGCCTATCCACAAGAAATGTAGAATTTGTTGTTTTTCGATGAAAATATGCAAAAAGGGAAAATTCAACGTGGTAAGATTGGTGAATGTATGCTAGTAGTCAAACCACTTCACAATTTCGTAAAGAGTCAGGGGGAAAATCTTAAAAAATCTAGGTTATTCACTATATCAGAGAAAAATCCTCGAAAATTTTGCATGTAATCTAAATTGTGTATTCTATTGAAGAAAATTTGATTTTTGAAAATGGGATGACACTCTCAAAGGGTGTTTAATTTAGATTCATAAGCTTATTTTTGGTGGGAAAAGGTTGAAAACGTACTAGGGGTGATGAGGGGTCGTGCCACGTGGATGAAGGAGGGGGATGGTGTATAATGCCATTGTGGGCTAGAGTGTTTTGGAGGTTATTATGATAATCGTGGTTTGCGAAAGCTTGAATCAATGCGTTGAAGCATAATTTTTAACAATAAATGTCTGAAAAATGTCTTGGGGGTGATGGGGCGATGTCAAAGGGTGCCAAAGAACAGTAATATTGTGGCATTGTCGTGTGAATTGCTTGGGGTATCAGACTTTAGCAATGAAATGTCGACTTCCACTGTTCAAGTAAAAAAAGGGTTTAATTTAGATTCAAGAGTTTATTTTCAGTGAGAAAAAGTTGAAAATATACTAGGGGGGTTATGGGGGGTGGTGCCACGTGGATGACAAAGGGGGGGGGCGTAATGCCAAGATCGTGTGGAGTGTTTTGGAGGTTATTATGATAAGCTTGGCTTTCAAAAACGTGAATTACCGGATTGAAGCATAAGTTTTAACAAGAATTGTCTGAAAAATGTCTTGGAGCTTATGATTTGATGGCAGAGGGGCAGTAAAATAATATTGCTGTGATATAAATTGCTTGGAGTATCATGTTCTGCAGCTTAAAAGTTATGGTGGAGGTGTTAAAGAATTTTTCCCGTTTAGGGGGGGGGGGGTTGAAAATCTAAATTGCATTCAAAGAAATGATTCGCTTTCATTAAAATCCCTTCAAAAATACCTCTTAATACGCCTTAAACTTATCTTTAATATCAACCCTCCCTCCCTGGAATTGCCCACCAGGGGGTGGGGGCTGCCGCAATTATTACGGTGGCGTTAAATTTTCATGGTTTTGGCTCAAAGAAACGAGGCATTTCCGTTAATAAAGGTAAAGGATGCGGCACTAGACCCTTAAGGTCCAAACCGGCGGTGCTGATCTCCGTTTCGTGGCCCTTCAGCCAGGAAGTGCAATGGGGGGCTGGGGGCCAGCCAACCTATGCTTTCGCAAACCCTTCCTGTTATATTTCCGTTAATAGCTCTTCATATGGCTTAAATTTAACTCTAATATCAACCTTGCCCTCTGGAAATGATTGCGTTGGGGGGCAGGGAGTGGCAGCCGTAAAACTGAAACTTCAGAGTCCTGTTTTAAAGGTTATTTTAAATAGACCTGTAATTTATAACAGATTTCAACTCTAATTCCTTGTGCTTTCAATATGCTGATTCCAACTCTGATTCCAGCCATGTTAAGACCCTTGACCTTCTATAATACATGGTTCTTTTTGCATATATTGCGATAAGCCTTTTTCACGTTTCATTTTTTGTTTGTCAGGTTTTTTAACTTTTTTTCTCTGCTTTAATATTGTTGTAAATTTGTTTGAAATAATAATATTTACAAAGTCTGTGTTTTTAAGATTTATTTTTTAACACGATATAGGTGTTTATACAATTTAAGCATCCCTTCCGTCTTTACTGCTAGAAATGCATTTAGAGCAATTTTGTCTAAAAATCAATATTTCCTCTGCGCGTTTTGCATAATCGATGTTAAACCTTGCCAGGTGAAGCCCGTCATGAGCTTGGAATCCCGCCAGATATGCTATGGAATAGACAGAGATGTGTCTTGTAACGTACTGGGAATGTGTTGTTTCTTGAAAGTATTTCCCTAATACATAATATTGGGAATGGTAGTTTAGTGCTGTTGCTTGGAGCGCTATTCCATTCGAAGGGAATTGACCTTTCAAGTCCCAGCGAGGAAAAAGAACTCAAGAACAAAAAAAAAAGAAATGCTTTGAACATTTCGGGCGAAAAATAAAACGCCAAAAAGGTATTATATTACAATGATGGTTGCGTTGTCACTACGTGACCTCATATAAGGTGTGCCCTGTGCTCGGTTACAATCGGGGACTCCCTATGGGTCCTGACACTAGATTACATAAAATTGTGTTATCCGTATTAGACTTGACCGTTTAAAACGGAGTGTGTCGTGTGACGCCATTGTAGTCTAGAGGGGTGTGTCGTGGGAATCTTACCAGCCGACCGCTATAAACAGGGACCGTATTGCAGAGGTGCGATGGATGAGGAGTTCCCCTATGTGGCCCTTTAAAATCTCATGCTATTTAAAGCGCGAGGGTGTGTTGTGACGTCAGAGGGCATGTCACAGAAGTCTCATGCTGTTTTTCCTATGGAACTATTTAAAGAGCGAGGTTCTCATCTTGCCAGCTGACCGCTAGAAACAAGTATGCCGTGACGTCAGAGGTCATGCCGTAGAAATCCTATGGAAAAAGGGAGGGCATATTGTCGCCAGAATCTTGCCAGGGCATGTTGTCAGAATCCTATTGAAAAAGGGAGGCCATGTTGTCAAAAGCAGTGAGGCGATACTTCTTTTTCGTAAGTCGTAAGGCTTTTCTTGAATCAATCTTTTCTACCACACGGGTATGGTGGATGCGGAGGAGAGGCAAGTTTAAAGATGTATCAGATAAGAGCTTGACCTTAAATTTTTTTTTACGCAAATCAAGAAAATATTGTTTAATTAGATGGATAATTAAACTCATCCAGTGGGTTTAAACTGATAATTTAATGGCTAATTTAAGTTGGAGCCTATGTCCCTTTGCAGGACAGGTCTTATACGGATACTGTTCTGACCTCTCGTTATGTCTTTTGTACCTATTTAGATAATCAATTTGCACTCGTTGCACATATACCTTCTATTAGAAAATCATACCTTTAAAAATTGCAAAATAACAAAATTCTCATAGTATTTAAGACAAGCTATTCTAATACTTGTCATTCTTTTAGGAACCTTCTAGCCTGGAAAATTTGATGGAGAATTTAAAAAAGAATCAGCACCGAATCGCTGAATCATCTTCTCTCTTTTATGGCGTCGTAATACACCCTGACTATTTTGCGTACAATTAAAGCTCCTAGCTGGATGTCCGTATGATCAAATGAAAAACTTTTTATTATATAATTCACACAATATAAACATGCAAACTATTGTCTAATCACCAAAACAAGGTAAATTGAAAGGCTGTGAACGAATTTCCAGAATTGATTGACAGCTTCTTGTGGCTTCTTGTGAAAATACTTCTGTGGCTTCTTGCGAAACAACTTATGTTTACAAGCGTTTTCTAATAGGAAATGACTTTTTCCCTGTCCAAGATTAATGAAAAAACCCATTTGAGCTAAATGGGATCGTTCTCTGGTATTTTTAACTGTTCAAGTTAACAATTTCAGCGAGAAAATAAAGGTACATTCATGCTTAACAGACTTTCTTCTACTCGTAAATTTTCTAGGAAGAAGACATATGAAAAATAAGGCACAGTAAAGGGAAAAAAATCTCATTTCTATACACACCGGTCTAAACGAGCTGGAATTTCAACATAAATTTCTGAAAGACTAAATCTCTCTTAGAATTATATTTCAAAAATGTATCATAAAACGACGCTTCAAGAAAATGCCGTTAGTAACTGTTAAAACAGACTTTTACCACTTATGTTTAAATGCGGAGAGTTTAAAAGATTTTCCTGTTATTTTTCCAGAATCATGATGAAACAAAACATGATTATTCATACGGTAGTGTTGAAAACCAACCGTGAACAGAAGAAATTTAAAACGTAAGAAGGTTTTCTCCCTTCCCTGTGTTAAAAACTACTTAAAGTAATCCCGAGAAAAGAAATGATATTATAAAAAACTAAAAGGAAACCCACCTTCTGTAAGGTTTTGTGTTTGTAGCTAGGGCGGGGGGAGGGGGAGATAACTCAAAGGGTGCATTTTAATACCAAAACATCCCGACATTCATTGAGCCTTTGAATAATACAGAATTAGTTCTAAGAGTGAGACGAGGGGAGGGTGGAAGTAGAAATTGATATATAATCCCGAGGACCGTATCAAGGACTTTTGTTTGGGGGTTATTTTTTTCGGGGGGGGGGGG
>JAQQPU010006935.1:0-25101 GCA_029168905.1 Artemia sp. Kazakhstan ARC1039
TCGCTTGAGTCCTCTCGCAATAGCAAACCAAACCAGATTATACCCACTTAACCAGATCAAAAAATGGCAGTCACACTAGCTTGATTAGTAATTGGACTTTCAGTCCTACATTCACGGGTTTCTGCAAAGTGCTATGGACTTCATTGAAAAAATACCAGTTAAAAAAAATAAATAAACATGTATTATACTCATTCCTCTTGGCAAAAAGGTGTAATGACCTATTCTTAACCATTGCAATACCTTTACGCAAATATCTTTTCGCAAAAAATTCGCAAATCTCGTAAACTAAAGAAGTAATTACCCTTTTCAACATTAATTACCCCTTTTTTGCAAATGCTTGCATATCCCATTACCCCTTTTTGCAATGGTTAATCAAACATCTCCGATTGTAAAAGCATTAAAAAATTTTCCAATTACTAACAGCTGTTCCTCCTGCTTAAATTTGCTTAATGATATCACGTATCTAGCATACATAGTGTCCCATTCAAGACATAGTCTACAGCCAGCAGTTATTTCCACAGCCACATTGGGTACTCGTATATCGTTGCTGCTGCTGCTGTCGGTTCCATCATTAATCTCCAATAGTGTAAATGCACCACTCATTTTTTTTCTCTCCACTAATATCCTTTCAAATAAAAAACTATTCTCTTTGAATCCAATTCTCTTACTAATATGAATTGTAGTGAAAACCATTCCTTTTATTCAAATCCTAATCGCCAATCAAGTTATACACGTTCCTCTTGGCAAAGAGTGTGATGACCTGTAACTACTAGAAATTCTGAATCTCTTTGAAAAGGTGTAGAGCTTCTATAGAAGTATTACCTAGATGCGAGGGGCTACTCACACTCTTTGAAAAGGTGTAGAGCTTCTATAGAAATGTTTTCCTATAGCTTCTATAGAAATGGTACGTACTACTCTACTTATATATATATATATATATATATATATATATATATATATATATATATATCTGAAGATTATATATCTATAAGATTACGTAAGTTTTTCTGGTTCTCAAATTTATCCAATCTAACACTCTCACTACCAAAAACAGACTAACCGCTTTCTATTTATTGTTCTCTTCAATATATTTCGCCAGCGCATTTAATCCATCTTGTAGTCTCTGTATATGCACTATATTCACTTTAGCCGCAAGTCTATATATATAAGTCTATTTTAAGTCTATAATGTATTATAATATAAGTCTTTATATTTGCTGTAAAAAAAGGTTTTACTGTTTAATATTTAATTAATAACTTGTCTAGATCGTGTTAATGTGGAAAAGTGGCAGGTGTATGTAATAATGTAAACGTCAATAGGAGCGGAATTTTTTTTTAAATAAAACAGTTGGTTAACATATGTTTATAAACAAGGGTGTAGGCTAGGGGAATTAGAATTTTGTCTAGCACACTAAAAAACTTTACCTCTAAGAGAGAAGGTTTAATGGGAAGACAGCCTACGTCGTATGCGGAATGATTATATTTTTTTTAAGTTTCAACATTGCTCCTTACTTTCATTTAAGACTTGTTTTTTTATAGCATATAATTACATATGTAATTATGTAAATATGCGATTTCTAATATATGCTGCATTCTATGGCATCCATTGACTGTATTGAATAATCTCAACATTTTATTTCAATTTTTTCTGAGTTCCACAAAGAATATTATGAAAATTAACAGAAAGACTTTATAACCTTATGAATGACTTTATAGATTTCATGACAATTTTCTATGCCCCACGTAAAAATATCAATACTTTTCAATAAAATTCCCTGAAAGCCAATTCCTATTCAGGTTCAATTACGTACAACCCCCAACCCGGAAAAAAAACCGGACTCAACAGACCAACGCCACTGACGTAAACAAATATAAAACATAAAATGAAATTTAGACAAAGTATTTATTTCCTACTAATAAAACAAGATTCATTGATTAAAACATTAATTTAAAAAATTCCACAAAAGAGGTTTTTCAAAGAAAACTAAAGAGTTATCAAAGTAAAATTTTTTTACCCCTTATGAAACTTTTTTTTTACATTTTTGTTTCACAACCAGCTTGGGCTTGAACCTGATAAGATAACTGTTAGTAGTCAGAGCATAGACCGATTAAAATAAAAAACATACACAAATCTGACTGTTGTAGCCTAGTGGCGAAAGTGGGTCGTTATCTTTAGCTCAAGATAAAATTAAAGACATCAATAAATACAACAAATTTTGTTTGAGTTTCAATAAACAAATTCATAATTTTACTAGGTGGCACTTTTCTTCTCTTTAATGTCATATAAATATGAATTGAAGTTCAAAAATGTGCTGTAAATTGTCATTCTGATTGATCGATCATAAAAATGACGTTTTTTGGAAAAAAACTGACGCCAAAAAAACGGTGATCTTCAATTATTGCATGCTTACCAGAAGAACAGATGTGATTATATTATATTTCTGATTCTTTATACGATTTCTTGGAAACTCTCCTTCGTCTCGGCACCAACTGCATTCGACTTATCACGATACTTTGTTTCCCATTGACAGGTGAAAAACTTCCAAAGTTGGCAGAAAAAACCTGAAATGATAAAACCAATTTTAGACACGAAATAGAGTAACAACACTTTTGCAAATACACTTAGTAGTGGAAAATGTCAAAAGAGTTTCACTTTTTTTTTACTCAAAGATGAAAAATCGTTGTTTTTTCATACCAAAAGACTGTAGCAAAACATTTTATGAAGAAGGTCGAAAAAACAAAATATTGATATTTAGACTTAAAGACGGTCAGGTTTTTGACCCCCAAACCCTCGAATTCAAATTCTTACTATTTTCTTAGCTTAATTTGTATAATCAGTCAAACAGTTCGTGGTAACGAACTGTAAGTAAGGAGCGATGGGGGTCAATAGTAACCAAAACTCTAAGAAGCCGAGTCGTTATATCAATAGGTTTAAAATTCGTCAAATTCAATGGTAGCCTACCCATCAAAAGTTACGAACTTGAGAAAATTGGCCCAATTTTAAAAAAGGGGGGAAATACACCCCCAAAATCCAGTGATATTAATTAAAGTTACTCCATCAGATTGAGCATACCAGAAAACCCTACTGTTTGAGGTTCGAAGCTGTTTTGCCAGAGGAAAGATCACGGATGCGTGTTTATTTGTTGTTGTTTTTTTCCGGGGGTGATCATATCAAACCAGTGATCTTAAAAGTTCGGAAGTGGGCTCATTTGGTAGAAAATCAAAAGTTCTAGTGCCTGTTTTAAGTGACCAAAAATATTGGAGAGCAGGTAGCCCCCTGCTCATTTTTCCCCAATATCACCTGATTAAAATTTCGAGATAGACATTTTTTCAGCATAGTCGAAAATCTAAAAACTATATCTTTGAGGTAGACCTAACCCCCCACAGTCCCCGGGGGAAGGGCTGCAAGATATGAACTTTGCCCATTGTTTACATATAGTATTGACTATGGGGAGGTATTCAAACGTTTTCAGGGGGATTTTTTTGGTGGAGGGGAGGGGTCGGGAGGGTTACATGAGAGAATGTTTCCATGGAAACGATTTTTTTAACTGAAAGTAAGGAGCAATAGTTAAACTTAAACGAACAGAAATTGTTACGTATTTGAGGGAGTCGTCCCCTCTTAAATACCTTGCTCTTTACGGTAATTTTTTTAGTACTTTTAAAAGAGCTATTTATTATAATTAAACGGCCTTTGTGATTGAGGAGTCATTCTTAAAGAATCGGGACAAAATTTGAACTTTAGCGTAAAGAACAAGGGAGGGACCCCCGTCACATACATGATAATTTTTGTTCGTTTCAAGTTTTAATGTTGATCCTTACTTTCAGTTTAAAAACTTTCATTTGTGATTCAATTATTGATTTAAAGTAATAACCTGTTAAACATTAAAATAAATGGGTAAACGAAAATTGTATGGGTGGGAGACAAATCTAAAAGCGTTTCTAATTTCCTAATGTGTCTTATATATTTATATGGTTTTGTATTTTCATAATCTACCTCATAACCGTGCATTAGAGTCGTGTATATGTATGTTTAGCTGCGTCCTAAGCTATCTGAGGTTGAACGCACATAAATTAATGAAACAGTTTGTGGCAGCAAACTGTAAGTAAAGGATGGCTCGGGCTTATAGTAACCCGAAGTCTAAATAAAGGAATCTTTGTAATGATTAATGCATGAAAAAGTTGGCTTTTGAAGCTGATTGCAAATATGTAAAATTTCTTTTCTTTTTTTTACAAAAATAGATTTTATTCTAAGAAATAAACAAATTATGATTTGGTATCCAGGTAACGAGTCTTAGAAAATTTTCTTGGTATTTAAAAAAAGGGGGAAATATCCTCAAAAAGACAAATGATCTAAATTAAAATAACACCATTATATTCAGCATAGCAGAGATCAGACATTTCAAGCTCAGTAGGGGTTTCAAGTTGATATCTACAAAAATGTGGAGTTTTGTCTTTTTTCGCAGAAAAAAGACCACGGATGCATATACTCGTATATTCTATTCTCTAGGGGTGATCGTATCAAACTGATGAACCAAGGAGATGCAGAGACAGAGATAGTCAAACGGAAATTGAAAGTTCTGGTGCCCTTGTCCAGTGACTAAAAGATCGTGCCACGGGGAAGTGGCGTTGTTGGAATTTTGTGGCCCCAAACTGTGAGTTTACCTCAGATTGGACCAAATTGTTATCAGTTAAAAGCTCTGAGGTAGCCAATCAGCTACTTCCTTGTTAGCTAGTACACACTCGAAATTTGTATTATGAACATGAGACAATAACCAGTTTTCACGGTGTTTGTACCAGACAATTAGTTTCGGCTCAGTGGGAAGCTACATTGTAGCTATATTTTAATTAAATATTTAGTTGGTATTTTGATTAGGTTAGATTATGTTACGTTTTTAATATAATGCGCTCTGGCTGGCCCCCCTTTCATAATTCTTTGTTGTAGTTACCAAAATTCTGTTACTAAACTACTAAATTTTCATCATATTTTGGTATATTTCATTAAGATTAACCCAACTTCAATTCTTGAGTATGTACTAGCTAACAATGAACACCGCCAATTAATTTAAACTATTAAAAACTAGATACTAAGCTTCTCTATAACAGAGAAAACAATCCTCCACGAAGGCGATTGTATGTTATGTTAACGGTAAAAGTAACTACTAGTTGAAGAATTATTTAAGTTTAAATTTTTTCATCATAAATACGACTTATTCAGCTTATGAAAAGAACTTTACAGCGAGAATTAAAACTGACTTTGAAGAGGAACATAACAAAAACTTACCTGGTGGGAAGCTTGCTTCACGAAAGTTCGAATCAAACTGGCTTCATCAGAAAATTGAGTAGGTCAAAAATAGAACTTTTCCAATCAAAAGGACCTCGTATTAGTTTGGTTCAGTTCAGATTTGTTGCGAAATCATAGTGGGCATTGAGCTGTAGGCCTACTTAACAAGGTTTGTTCGACGATATATTCGTTAAAAATTCAAAGACTTTCTCTTACTAACGTAAAAAAATTACTTTAAAACTCAACGCAGACAGAAACTGCCATCGACCTTGAAACCAAAAGAAATAAGATTGTTTCATAGTAAAATTTGTATCAGCGGTATGTTCACCTTCTATCAAACTAAGTTATGAAAAAATAAAATCTTATTTACCGGAATTTCTGTTCGTTTTTAGGCTTGAATCATTAGAAAAAAATATTTCTGATTCTCTCATATTTTCATTTGGCTCTTTCTTTATCTCTTTAGCTTTTCAAACTATGTGACATCAACTTGAAAATTATTCACTTTTGATGTATTAATGAAGAAAAAAAGTTGTTAATAGATATATAAAGAACCAAATTTTGATCTTTTCGTTCATAGGCTAGAAGGGTAGAAGGTGAACATATTACTGATACAGATTTTACTTTGAGGCATTAAAGTGACCTTAAAGGGACACCTTGTTCCTAATTAGAATTAAATAAAAAAAACAAGTTTTTTCAACTGAAAGTAAAGAGCAACATTAAAACTTAAAACGAACAGAAATTATAATGCATATGAAGCAAAACGGAAGAAACGTCAAAAAAAGTATCAGAGCCATGCAACCGAAATTTCTACTGCAAGAAAACAGCACTATATAAATATTCTATAAAAGTTAAACTTCGGTTAAAAGAGTCGTGGTTGAGGGGATGGTAGCTCTCCTCACATTTAGGCTAAACCGTAATATGGTATTAAAACAAACCAGAATAAAAAAGAAGTTTATTCAAATGAAAGTAAAGACTGACATTCGGACATAAAACCAAAAAAAATTATATGCAGTTTATATTCCAGAAATTCCTTGAGTCAAGTGGGATCGAACCTGCAAGCCTTTGGTCAGGTAACACGGCTCTATCCAACACGTTATCCCAAGGTATTTGATTTAATAATTCTTCTACTATGGTGCTCATTTACTATAACCAGTAGAATTTCACTGACTAGAATTTTAATAGGCCTAGTAGAATTTTCAAAATATAGAAAATCGGTTCTCTATTTTCATTAGGTCCTTTATTCTGAAGGACTTTCAAGAAAGTCCCGCTCGTTTTATCTACAAAATTCTTTTTTTGTACAAAGTTTGCTGTTACGTTAAATTGAAAGGTTTTCTAATTTCATTAAGTTTTATATTTTGGCGACTCCTTAGAAAGTACGGCCAATATTTATTTACAAAAATTGGGATAATGCAAAATCTACTATTATTTTGACTTAAAATATAGAAAATTATTTATGTACTTTCTATAAGCTGCCTATTTTTGAGGCCCCAAAGTGAGTGAGTGTCCAAAGCTAAGCTTTTTTTAGCTTATATACATGTCTTAGCAATGTCCATAACCAATATTCCGTATTCGAAACCCCTTTTGTTCGATCCTATGTCCAATTTTCGACTGAACATGACATTTTATTTCTCTTTGTTTGCCAGGAGCTGGAATGCTTTGGGAATAGTGCTTTAGCAGGGATAAAAGGGATAGAAATTAACTAGAAGAGGTTAAAAATCTGATTATAGAACACCATGCCGAAAATCCCTGCCTTCTTGTACAAGCTGGGTTAAACCGATAAGAATTGTTGAAAAATAGTAGCTCTTAATTATAATTGGTACTTGTATGATATACGCCCTACCGCTCAAGAAGTGAAGTTGGGTTAATCCTATTAAAATATATCTAAGTATGATAAAAACATAATATTTTAGAAACAAATTTGGGCTATATATTTGCACATTAGGGGGGTGGGGTAGAGTACAGCGGGTCCGCATACAAAATGTGTTAGCTATAATTATTCTGATATTAGGAAGTAAGAATTGTTTTCTGACTTCAATATGTCCAAATACTTTAACCCCACCCCCACTAATGTGGAAATATATAACCCGAATTATATATTTCCCATCTATTCTGTCACTTCTCTTTGTTTTTTCTCACGCTAACTTGAAAGAAACTAGCGAAATAAACCGATTTACAATGCATGAACAACTCGTGCGGTAAGGGGTATATCATGCAAGTACCTTATAATTTTTCTCGATGTTTTGTATTATGTGGGCTAATTTATATTGTATTTCCTTAAAATTTGACATCGTAATAATCTCTTCTCCATGCTTATATTTTCTTATTTCTTAGAATTTCACACCTTATTAATATATTTCTGAGAACTCTTAGCTATCATTGTTTGTCAACTATTTGATAGCGGAAAAAAACCGTATGTGCTAATAGTACCATTTCTAGACTTTGTTTTTCTTCAACTTTTGTGTTATGGTTTATTGGTAGCCAATCAAACCATGGAAGTAGGCACATGCACAAGAAATTATTTATTCCGAAAGCGGGGGGAGGGATAATTAAAGAAAAAAGCAGGAACCAAGTGAATCGTATGACAAATATAGAAAGATGTGAGGAAATCGGGATTTCTTATCTAGGGAATTATATATTTATTAGGAAACGTATTTTCTTTTTAAATATATTTAATATAATATATGTTTAAATGGTACTGTTGCACTTAATGGTACACAGCGCTATAGACTATCGAAGGAATGCAGTGATGGAGACCCGTAAAGCCGGTAGTTGCTATATAAAGTGATCGAAGAACGTGGTTTCTCATTGATTTTACAATATTTAAACTGTTGTTTTTTAGGGTTTAGGGGGGAGGTACCTAGGCTAGGCTACGTATTTAATATATACTATGCTTTACCCCCCCCCCCCCCCCCCCTAATGTGCAAATAGATAGCCAAAATTTGTTTCTAAATTATTATGTATTTTTCCTATTTTTTTTATTAGCATTAATCAAATTTGACTTCTTCCGTGTGTATCATTAAGCTCAACAGTACCGGAGATATAAATATTGATTTAATGAGCCTTGTATCTGCTAACCAGAATAGAATGGATATAAACACTGTGCAGTTTTTAGAATGACCGTTAGCTAATGGATTGAACCCTGTATGTTTTATGCCATCCAGGATAACTGATCATATTCTGACAGCCATATTCTGTCGAATGATGGCTTGATCACAAAAGAGCTTACATCTCGAATTGCCAAAGCTTCAGCACTTGTTGGGAGGCTTAGCATTATCTGGCGAAAGCCAAACATAAGCCGCTTTACCAAAATGCGCATTTACAATGCGTCAGTCAGCACCGTCCTGCTGTATGGAGCGGAGACGTGGCCAGCTGCAAAATCTATCTTCAGCGCCGTCGATGTCGCACAGACGAAACATCTCCGAAGAATCGAAAGACTTCACTGGACTGACTTCGTTAGCAACCAGAGTCTCCTGTCACGTACCGCTCAAACTCCTTTCTCGACGCAGCTCGCTCAGCGCACTGTTCGGTGGTACAACCACCTCTTTTGCATGCCACGCGACGCCCCAGCCCGGGTCGCATTTGACTTCAACCCCACCCAACACGGATGGAAGCGACCCAGAGGACACCCACCCACTAGGTGGAAAGACAAAGCCGATGAATTCCTTACCCAAGCCCACATCCCGGTGCAAGAAGCTGCGAGCCTGGCAAGCGATAGGTCAACCTGGAGGCGCCTAGTCTCATCGTTCTCTACGCCGAACCCTCGGCAGGAGCCTTAAGTCAAGTAAGTCAAGGATAACTGATAGGTCATTGTCAGTAATTGATAATATTTTTTCACCTTACAGAGCCGTTAATAATTATGTTATTCCTGATGATTCATCTGATCACTGCATAATTATGGCTGATTTTCCGCTTTATATCCCGTATAATAAAAAAAGCCAAACAAAGCGTCAAGACTTTCTGCACAAAATTTTTTTAAATTTAACATAAGGGCTTGGTGACGTTGAGTGGAGTCTAGTAATTAGTAAAAAGAATCCAAATCAATCCTTAGATAAGTTTTATGATATAATGACTGAAAACTTACATCAATTTTGTCCGTATAGAATTCCAATTGGAAAGAGAAATGCTCTAAGAAGACCTTTGGCAAATGAGTCTCTTTTGAGGTTGATAAATGGAAAAAACCGTTTATATAAAATCTAAATGAAGTATCTTGCAAAAGTAAATATAACGCGTTTTAAAAATTATAAAAACCTGTTGGTAAGGACTCTTAGAAAGTAAAAGAGCTTATTATGAAGATTCATTTCATATTTCTGATTCCCCCCAGAAAACTTGGAGTTTGATCAAGGATAAAATTGGACGAAATAAACAGTTGTCGCATCCCCTTGTACTCGTATTATATGACATAAACAGTGAAGAAGTTAGAGGACCGCAAGCTATTGCTAATTTGTTTAGTGATTATTTTATTGGCGTTGGACAATCTATCGTTTCTGCAGATATAGTTTTCTCCTCGCAGAATGCATAAACATTATTTCCCTCCCTCTGAAGGTGCGAGAATATTTCTGGCCCCAGTTAGTTTTGCAGAATTCCATAAGGTTATTAAAAATATAAAAAGTGGCTATTCAGTGGGATGTGATATGATGGACTATCATCAAAGCTGTTAAAAAATATTGCTGGAGTGATTTTTGAACCACTTATTCATATTTTAATTTATGTTATCAGTTCAGGAATGTTTCCTATTAGATGGAAAATTGCCCGGGTAATTCCGATACATAAAAAGGTGATAAATCTAATGCAAATAATTTTCGTCCCATTGCAATTTTATCGCCTTTATCTAAAGTGTTTGAGGAAATTTTAAAAGAAAGGATTTCTAATTATTTGGATAAGATAATCTTTTTTTACCAAATACCAGTTTGGATTTAGGGCAAGCCATTCGACACAACATGCAGTTGCAGCTGTTTTATTAGAATTAAATGATTGTTTAGATAATGCTTTCCATGTGGCTACTGTTTTCTACGATATTATGAAAGCATTTGACACATTAAACCATGAAATTTTTTTTTGACAAATGGAAAATACAGGCATAAGAGGGATAGGACTAGACCTAGTAAAATCATACCTGTGTGCACGTAGTATTGCGGCAGATGTCGATGGAAAACTGTCTAATTAAACAAAACTCATTGATATTGGTGTCCCTCAAGGTTCAGTATTAGGTCCGCTCTTATTTTTGATTTATATTAATGATCTTCCGCAAAGTGTGCAGGAGAATATTAGTCTTGTTATTCTATTTGCAGATGACACAGCTATATCTGTTAAAGCGAGTGATCCAACTAGATCAATTGAAAATTTGATCGCAAATGTTACTTCTGTTAATCTATGGTTTGCTTCTAATAATCTAGTACCAAGCTTCACTAAAACTAAATTTATGGTTATTGGTCATTCAAAACGTGCCACTCAATTGATTTCTTGTCAGGAGCTTCAGGTTAGTGAGAATAAAATTTGTTGGGTTCAGTCATATCGTTATTTAGGAGTTTTCTTGATCTATTGTTGTTTTTTCGTAATCATATTGATCATTGAAGGGTTAAACTTTCTCAAACTATTGGGTCAATGTACCGTGTGAAAAATATTATTTTCATACTAAAAACAATTTGACTTGACTTTCTTGACTTATGTCCCATCCGCCCTTGAAGGTCGTTTTGGGGCCTCTTCTTTAACCAGTTCATTGTTATGCCTCCTGTAGGGGCTTCTGTTGTCGGCCAGGCGTAAATTATAATTATAAAAATGGTAAATTATAAAAATAATTTACCACTCTTTAAATGTTTCGTACTTGAATTACTGCTCAATTATTTATATTAATATCTTTTGGACGTATTTAAAACAATTACAGGTACTACAAAATAGGGCAGTAAGAACACTTGGAATTTTTTTTACATCGACCATCAAAACTTGAAAATACATCTGAAACGAAAACGATGTTCTTTTTCCTAAATTTGTCAGGTTTAAAACGTATACGTAATGTAAATATTTCCTTACGACAATTTCAAGTTCAAAATCCTAAAAATTATTTCTATAATAAATCTCTGTTGATTTTGCCCCCTCGTTCGGATCATCGGTGAGCAAGATTATACCGAATTTCTTTTGTAAGATGTGAAAGGTCAAGGTTTTCACTTGGGTACCTAATGCCATTCATTGCTAATAAATATAAGCTAATTGATAAATTGAATTTTTAAGGCTAATGATATTTTTCTGTGTTTTGTTTGGGATCCACGGTGGGACGGCTACCCATAGCCCTCTTGCCCAGCATTTCTTTTCTCCCTTCTTTTCTTTTATTCCTTATTTTCTAAGTTTTTGTTATTATTGTTTTTTTCGTTAAATTAACTCAATTTTGCTATTATTATTATTATGACGAGAAGTTTTGTTTTGTGTATGTCCCATTATTTACACACCAACCTTACGAGCTCTGCTCTCTGTTGGGGGTTAATGTTTTTTTTTTTTGTATTTTTATGTATATTAAATAAATAAAGAATAAAAAAAATCATTGAAAACCCTAGAAATATGTTTAAAACCTTTCGGTAGCACAAGTCCTCCATTTGATAGTCCAAGATGCTCTACGCCTCCTAGAGTTAACTTGACTGCCAAATTTAGATTAATCCTCTTTTGTAGTACATTCATTATTAAGGAATATGATTAATGCCCCCATCATGAGCTAATCCATATCAGATACTATTAACAAGAAATTCAATTACATACACTAATATTCGAGTGCGTCAAAAAGCAAGAAATTTTGGTTTAATTATCTAATTTGTACATTAGGTTAAATAGAAGAATTCCTGTGTATATGTCATCTATGCCTATATGCATGTTCTTGGTCAGTAAAATATAGATGTCAGAAATGTACTTTCTATACTCGATATACATATTAAAACACTGCATATACTACCTAGAGCGTGTTTTTTTATTATTATTACTATTACAGACGTTAACTGCGCCAAACTGCTAAAATTTAGGGCCCGACGTGCCACAAGTTAAATAGATACCGAGGTTTCCCCATAGAATTGTATCCTTTGAACGTCATTTTAAAGAAATCGCCATATATAAAAAGGGAATTTCTAGAAACTTATTACAGCAGGTATCCTTCAAAAAGTATGGATATTCACTGTTAAGAGCCATTGATCCAAGTAAATGAAAAAAATTTGAAATTACGTTTAACCAAAAACTTGACAGAAGACTTAAGTCGTGATTGAGTAAACATGTCAAAGTCAAGTCCGTATTCTACTCTTGAGCCTTTTTAGTAGACCCCGAAGCCTTGCCAAAAAGTCGGCCGCGCACCGCCGAAGAAAAAACAGCGGCACTCCGCCGAGCTTGCATCAGCGCGATGACGCTGATTCTATCGGCGGCGGCGTCACTAATACGCCACTGTTTTTTGTTTTTTTCTGCTCTCTTTTTTCTTATCGATATCGACCTTCGGGCTTCAACCGTCATCCCGGCTAATCTGTTTCTTAAAGATAAATACTGTCATCTTTGGCTTGCCATGAATATGTTCGTGGGAAGAAGAAGACATTCTTCTTGAAACAAAAATTCTACCTTCCACTTTGAAATTCTGTTCATTTTTCTTTCTGATTTTTCGGATGAAAAGAGATAGGTAAAAGAACATAAGGCAATTCAGGATGTTATCTGGAAAAGAGCTAGAGCTAGTATACAAATATATCTATAGAAATGAATAACATTTTTTTGCACAGTGAGCAGAGCACACTGAAATTGAAGTAGCCTTAAACTTTGACTTGAAACTTCATAACTCGACCACTTCTTTCAGAAAAGAATTTTGGAGGGTTATTCCGTGTTGATAAGAAAAGAGGGTAAAGGCGCAGTTTAGTTCTCACTGTAGTGTAGGGCACAGGGGCCCTATGGTAAAGGTGCACATTAGTTCTCCCTGATAAAAACAACTTATTTCAGCAGATACAAAGAAGAAGCCCAGTTGCGACATTCTGTGGGACCCCAAGGTCCAATGCTAGTATCATATCCCGCGAGTGGCAGTTTACGCTCGTCAAGTTCCGGCTGTACCAGCCACAAGTGCCCGAGCTAAACGGCTTTTTAGCACGACAGGACTGATAGTGACTGCAAAAAGATCAATTCTGGCTCCAAGCAGAGTGAACAAACTCACTTTTGTCCATGACAGCAATAAACTTGTTCAGAGTGCCATCTCTGAATTAACCTTCTTGTAACTGCTGATTTAAAATTTTTGGTGTTGTTAAGCCATGGTATCTGACTTGTATACAGTGTTTTTTTTTGCTATTGTTATTTGTTTTGTTCATTTCCTTTTCGTACGTATTTGATGAACTAGAGAATATTGAACTTCAAACTCTGAAAGTTATGCACATATTAGCCCAAATCATTAACAAGAAGAAAATGACTAAACACGGGATTTTATAGGAACAATGCGATGCTAAACATAAACACAACATAGATTTTCCTGGGTCTAGTGGCTAAAATGAGAATTCTTTTTGGTCTCATCGACGGTGAACATAAACTCCGCACGGCCCAACAAATTCCTGTTTTGTCATATTGTTCTTGTATGTTCTTAGCCAACCATTTAAAAATCCTTACTAAAATCAAGTTGAGGTTGAACGTGCTTGATGAAATGGAACTTTTATTATTATTTTTAATCAGAAAAATCGGCACGCCGGGGCGCACCGCCGGTCAGAAATCGGCGCTGCGCCACCAACAAAATTTCAGCGCGTCTGGCGGCGCGACGCCGCCGATACTAAATAAGACATTCACCGCCGTCATATCGTCGCAGCTTTGGGGATTACTTTTTAGGTCGACTTAGAATATCATATCGAATACTTTTTTGGCAGTAGCTTCAAATACAATTTTTAATTGTATTTAATAGGAAATTAACAAATTGTCAGCTTTTCAGCAGTTAATTAATTGATTTTGATGCTCCTTAATATTCTTTAACACAAATGGATCCTCATTTTATTTTGAACACATATTTTATAAATTGTTGTTGGTAGAGCGTCTGGGCTATCAGCTCTTTACACACGTGATGTACTTCAAGTCAGAATCTCACAAGCCATTTTTAACTTAGTGTAGAGCCGAGGAAGAAAACGCTTCTAACTTTTGCGGGCTTTCTCAAAGCCTCTTGACGTCTTAATTCATGTGGGTAGCTCTGTAATTTCTTGTTATCCAATCATTTCCCCCTTTTCTTCACGCTCTTAATATGTTGTTTCCAATTACCCTTCCATTTTGAGTTCTCCCTTCTCTTATTTCGATTATTAAGGAAACCATATCGCGCAATCACATCATTAAATCAAATTCCGGGCCCATCAGTGGCTTACTGCAGATGAGTTCTAACTCTGGGTTTTCTGTTACCTAGCAGACATAAATTCTACTTGTTACCAAAACGATATAAGTACGATTGCCTCTCTAAAAGATTGCAGACTGAATTTATAATTTCGATGTTAATAAAGAAGGCAGAGCAACTTCCCCCCCCCCCGTCATTAGAAGACGACAAAAAGTTGACTTTATGTCAACATCTTACAAACTGAACGCTCCTCGTGCCGACCAAGAATCAAATAAATGGTCGACACAGATACTACTTCAAACGCGGCTTTAAAACAAAGAATATGTAATTTCAATCTGAGGTCTACTGGGATATAAAAACTTCATCGAGAGAATACGAATGCAGTTGTTTGAGACTTTATTCTGGTGGAAAGGCTATGCAAAACGTCTCCAACCTAATCCAAACGAAAAACAAAATAAGACAAATGTATATTCCCGGAATTTGTTACAGGTGATGAAGATGATACGAAAGGTTTCCCCAAAACAATCCAAACAAGTAGCAGACAAACGTGGATGACAACCCTCAGAGGTTAGTAATTTGGGTCGTTGTAAACTAACCACTAATGCATACTAAACCTTTTATTAAATATAAATTTTCAATTAAATCGCATATAGAAACTAAAAACAAAACTTAAAACTACAATACAGTTTTCTAGCGTAAATGATTATCTAGCTAATTAGCGACAAAGCACATTAAAATACAATAAAAACATGAAATGAACACAAATATGGCATTATAAACGCACTAAGGGTACCTAAGGGTATAAATTGGGAGGAAGGCAATCCAAGGTACAAAGACAGATTTTGGAGCAAAATATAAAAATCGATTTGCCCCCCCCCTCACTTTTTTATCTCGATGCCCAACAATCATGTAAGAAAAGGCGGCACATAATTGTTTACAAGAAACAGGTCTCCTTTTCTGATTTTTCCATAGTTTTCAAAATTCTTTTTTTCTTTTCAACCCACCATAAAGACACACATACAATTTTGACAATCACCCTCAAATGCTGCCATTTAATAACTTGAATGGTATTAAGGTATTTGTAATGATTAGTAAACCGAATATTCTATTCCAAGTAGCTAGGGCCACGGTTATCACTAATTCGATTTTCCCTAGGTAAAGTACTTTACAGAATCTGGATACTAACTGTTTGTAATTCTTTTAATAATCAAATTGGCCGGGGTAGGTGTGACTGGCTGTAGCAGGCTTGAGTGGTCATGATGGGTAGTAGTGCCCATGATGATGATTCTCATCTTAATATTAATAGCCTGGAAAAATTGGCTTGATATTGCAGCCAAATTTCAACAATATAAAGTCGTCGATTAAAAGATTATATAGAAAAGACAAATTCAACTGATAAAAGGGAAGAATCAAGATAAATGGAACGTCTATAAGTAGAAGCTTTGCAAAGGCAAGTTTGCAGTCAAAACCAGGTTTCTTATTATATAAACAACGATCAAACGTGCTAAAAAAAAAAAAAAAAAAAAAAAAAAAAAAAAAAAAAAAAAAAAAAAACTGGAATATCTGAAGAGTTAAAAATTCGAAGATTAATTAAAATTTAAAAAACACTAAAGAGTCAAATAAACACAGTGACCGAAATAAAATACTAACCTCGACAAAAAAAAAAAAAAAAAACAAACAAAAAATAACAGGTAAAATGGAAAAAAGTAGAGAAAAAAACAGAGGACAAATCTGGAAATGGCTTAAAAAGAAATACTTACAGAACCGGTTGACCATAGAATATTTTAGTTTACATATTTAATTTTTCATCAAATAATTGGAAATGATAGAGATTTTTAAGATCTAAAAATGAAATTGTTTCTAGTCTGCAATAATTAGCAGAAGAAAAAGAGGAATAGAGCATAATATAAGAAACAAACTGACCAATATGACAGCAAATATGAATACAAAATGACGGAGACTGTTGATTTTAATCAAATGGAATGAAACTACTTTAAATTGAAACTCTGAAGATCTAAAATTAAATTGTTCACAGTATTCAATAGTTAATGGGTTGTTAACAGGATTTTAGCACAGTTTAAGCACAAAAATTGATTATTATGATGACACTGACGAACTTAAACCCATAGAAGGAGTTTAATTTGAAGGAAGCAGGTTGAAGCTGTCTTTGCCAAAAAATCCCTTTTCTGTCTTTTTTTTTTTTTTTTTTTTACCACGGACCTACTTCTAGCTGCTTAAACTTCAATGACACCTAAGTATATGGTTACTTTAGGTAATTTTTGCTCAAATTATGCCCGTGCCACATTATAGTCACACTTGTCGATAAAATCAAAATTACGCAAGACTACAGCGCCAATTACGTTCGCCGTTCGTAATTTCTCGAGTTGAACATTGTTCAACTTTCAAACATTCAAACTTTCAAACTTTCAGACAGAGTCAAGGTTTAAGGCATAATTTTTAAAACTAGAAAAGATGGAAACTTAGAACAGTGGTTTTTCTATCTGGGAGAGGAATCTGGCAAAAGTTAACAAGAATTAGCATTCTTAGAGAACAGTTGGACACAAATTACTGTTGGAGCAAATTCTTTAAACTAATTTCTTGCAGTTTTAATTTTTTGCTTTTTAAATACAAGTGTGACACTAAAATCAAGAAAATTGCTCTGTCAATCATGATATTTGGCTTTCTTTATCGATAGATGTGACTATGATGTGGCACGGGCATTACAGTATTAAAACATCCCACTTCGTGATGTTTTTGATTTTGTTATATTTTGCTAATTATTTCTTCGCTTAGTTTTTAGTGTTATTTTGTAGTATGTCGTGTTGCACATAGCATTTGCACTAATTTATCGTACTGTGTACTTTTTTAATACCTTTAAATAGGTCTTAATTGCTTTTCAATACAATTATTACTCTAAAATTTATAGGGTAAGTTATCATAAATTAATCCAAGTTTCAACGTGATATCGCATCCATTGCAAAACTTGGATAAGTAGTGCACTTTTCTTCTTTACATTTATGAGCTAAAAATAATGCTTCGTAAGAAATTCTTAGGAAAAATTTTGTTACAAAGGAATATTGTGAACAATTTCTTCGTTTTATTTATAAGCTAAAAGTCAAGCTTTATAAGAACATCCACAAGGTCTATTTACAAAGTAGGACCACCCCAGCAATTTTGTCTAAATTGGTCACATGGTTTATTGGGCACAGCTTCATTGTCTCCAAAAATTTAAAATAAAGAGAAAAGATATCGCAGCTGTTCAACAGCATTTATTTTTGTATTTTCAATAAGATTAGTGTAAATGTTCATTTTAAAGAGATAGTTGAAACTGAAGAAAAAACAAACTAATAGACGAAAATACTTTCAAGCAGTTGAAAAATTACAAAAAAAAGTTTTCACCAAAGAAGAACGAGAAGACAGTATATACGGTACAGTCAACAAATACTTCTTATGAACCAAATCAATTAAGGAACTTGTAAAAGACACTTAAGAGTAATACTAATAATAAATGAGGATAAAACAAAAACTGTGATTAAAAATTCGGCTGTATGGTCTTAAAGCATCAACGGAATCGACCTTTTTTAAGGATACTTTGTTGACGCAACATGCGGTGGTCACATCTTAGGCTTGTTGTTTGTAGGTGGAGTCAACGGACCAGCTAAGTTCTCCCTATAAAAAAGAAGCACTAAGAGTTGGTAACAAATTTGAGCAGCAAAGTCCATTTCACAATCCCTTGAAGAATAATATAAGCCGAAATTCACTAGAAATTCTACACTAGGCATGTTTATAAATGCAAGCTATTTTTTCAAAGATATTGAGCAAAATATCACTTACTGATTACGTTTCTAGCAATATAGTTCTAAAATACGTGACCAGGTGGTTATTTTTTTATATAATACACTTTAATGTTATTGCTATCTTTCATTAGAAGCAAACTGAAGTGGGAGGGGATTTCAAATTCGATTCAATACTTTATTCTAGTCAACAAGTCCCCCATCCCCCATTTGGGGTTGCGTTACTAAACAATAATATGGCATTTATCAATTGTTTTGTTAATAGAAGAGGTTGCCGTACAAAACTTGGACAGGAATCATTCAATCGAAAACTGAAAGTTTTAGCACCTTTTTTAATAGTGAAAAGCGATTAGGTTAAAGCAAAACACATTTCCCAAATAACTACAATTTTGGTATTTACGCATTTTAAAGAAGGTCAAAAGGCAAGTGTGCGAGAATACGTGTACGTGAATAACACTGTTGTGGTAAAGGTAGAAAATGAGGTTAGCGGCTGGTTTCGTTTTAAATCAGGAATTAAGCAGGGTTGTGTTCTATTCCCCTTTATATAGATCATTTTGATAGACTCTGTCTTAAAGAGCAGAGGTAAGGCAATGGGAATACACGGAATCAAATGGGGAAGAAAAAATTCCCTGTATTTAGATTATGCTGATGATTTAAGCATCCTAGATGAAAGTCTGAGCAAAATGAATAGGTTCAGGGTGCTAGAAAAAGTTTGTAAGAATATGAAGTTTGTAAGAATATGAAGATAAGTCTGAGAACCAAGATTAAAATATTGAAAACTACAGTGTTGACAGAGGTAAAATATTGTTTTGAAGCATGGGCGCTCCTAAAAATGGACGAACATCTGCTAGATGTTTTCCAGAGAAATTGTCTACGGATTGTTTTAGGTACCAGCTGACTGACTGTATTTCAAACAGCAGGCTGTACGAAAAGTGTAGTTCAATTCCGCTTTCTAGGGCTATAATGAGAAAAAGGTTACCATGGCTAGCGTAGGTTCTGCGGAAGAAGGACGACAGATTACCTAGATTGTTCTTTTCTGTCAACCATTTAGGGCAAAAGGGAAAGCAGGTAGTCCGCAGTTTCGGTGGGAGGATACCGTAGAGATTTAAGGATATGGAAATTTCCTGGGAATGTGCAAAGAGGGAGGCTTTGAATAGATTAGGATGGAGGAGGAGCGTGCGTAGCTGTGGAAAGATGGAAAAATGGAAAGTTGGGTACTTGTGTAATATACTTCCGGTATCTCAAGTTGTTGATGCATTTACGCACTGTAAACCGGTTTCTAACGCTACTTTCTTTCTACATAGCGTAAGAAAAGACAAAGGGAATTGACAGAATAGATGAGAAATACACAATTTGGGCAATATATTTACATATTAGGGGTGATGGGGGTGGGGGTAAAGTATATGGACAATGTGAAGTCGGAAAACAACTCTTACTCTACAATATCAGAATAATTGTAGCTAACACATTATATATGCAGACCCGCTGTGCTTTAACCCCCTCCCCCTCCTAATGTGCAAATATACAGCTCAAATTTGTTTCTAAAGTATTATATTTTTATCATGTTTAGGTATATTTTATTAGGATTAACCTAACTTCACTTCTTGAGATGCAGGGACATCATACAAGTATCGAAACATGTACCTGACAAGTAGAAATTCAAATCATCTGAGCAGCACACGTGGAATCTTTTATATGCGACTTTGCAATCACTAAAGACCATGAATCCCATGATTGCAAACAATCCAAAAACTTTGGCACAATAATAAGGAAAGAGAGCATTATCAACATCACTTGAGCAATGAATAAATCAACGAAGCAGCAGATTAGCTGCGAGATAAATTGACCTCAAAATATGAGCCTCATCAAGCGAATGTTTATCACAAATAATTTCCATATCATGACATCATGTAGATAATACTACGGAAGATTCCGAATTTCTTTTTTTGTGAAAATTGTATTTGACTTTAATCCAGTCACTTTTGGCTCTTAAAAACGTCATTAGAACTATCAATTTCCAATCGAATGAGCTATCTTCTAATTTTTAACAGCCACCCCTTATATACAAAGTGACCGAAAAATAAAATAAAGCATTATATTAAAGTCATTTTTTTCTTTACTGCCTGCAAAGCTGGAACATTGCCTCTGAAATAGGATTAGGGGGGATGACGGGGAGGGGGGCGGGGGGAGATCAGAGTGTTACAGACGAAAATCTGAAAACTGTAGCTTGGTGTAGTTGAATAGAAAATCCTGATCAGCAGCAAAACTCTGACAAATTTTCCGCATAACTTTAAGCGTACAAATAAGTACCTAACACGGTCAAGTCATTGGTGTAACTTAAATTGTTAATCCATAGATATCCAATTCGCCAGCAATGCGCAGAAAAAACATTCTATATAAGTTGCAAATTCCACTGAAAGGGATATTATACTTAAAGTAAATTGACTAATATTATTATGCAACGAATTTCAAACGGAATAACAACAGAAACAGATATTCAAGCGGGTATGACAGAAACCAAAGCTGTAGGAAAAACCTTATCTACGTTATTAGGATCATGATTATGATTTTTATGTGTAGGGACTAGGGTAATCAAAGAACAAGTAAGTCATTAAAGAATCAATAATAATAATAATAATAATAATAATAATAAAAAAAAAAAAAAAAAAAAAAAAAAGCTCAGGACTATTCCGTTGGTTGTTTGAAAATAGCAGTCATAAAACATTCAGTTGATGTTGGCTTTAGTTAGCAACCTACAAGCTGAAAATTATGATGTTGAGAAATCACACTGATAAGACCAACCAAATCCAATTGAGAATCTCCGAAGAATCAAAGATCTGTCTAAAATGATCAAATCAGAATACACAACCTGTCAAGGACGACTAAATGCCCTTCACAACTCACAGAAGGGATGCGAATTACAAGATGAAGAAGAAATATCTGAGATAATATTATTATATGAGTTCTAATATACTTAAGTAGTTTATAACAGTTAACTTCCACTTTTGCAGGGAAACTAGATAAGAGTAGCCAAAACATGTACTTACTCCTTTCCCCTCCCATTTTGGTTTACTTTCTAAGTACTGAAAATACCAGATAAATATTTGGTAAGGTATCTGCGAGAATATATCTCACCAACAGAAAAGAGCAGTAAAACATAAAGTTAAACTAACTATAATTAACAATTATTTAGGTATCTGTCTAATATAATTGCTAAATAATTATTTCACTCTGTCTCTTGAAGTAAAAAAATTAAATCAACAAAGAGTCTACCAGTTTTTAATTTTTTTTTCAAGCAACACAGCAAGTCTAGTATTGGAAGAATTTAAAATTGACAAAATTGAACCCGAACAGCAAAATTAGAACACTATAGTACTTTCAAATCTATTTTGGTTAGAATTCTGACAGCAGTCACTGCGTGGCTCACCAAACATTAAAGACATTTTCATTCTTTTCGACAAGCAACCAACTGTAGGGTCTTGGTGCTGCAAACTCCTTTCCCAATAAACCTTCAAAAATGAATAAAAAGATAATTTGTTTCAGCGAAGCGAAGCACGTAACATTTGTATTTAGACGTTTTGGGCATGTTTCTTACGAAAAGACATGAAATCATTCCAAGCAACGCGTTAATACAAGACAAAATATTTTTTGAAAGATTCAGATAAATTGAGCAACAATTTTAGACTCATCATTCTACACATCCAAAAATTGCTTGATTTGACCATTGGCTTCGATAAGATATTGATTCATAGTCTCGTACCCACCATTCATGTGACTTATCAAGTAGAAAAGCTCATTGAACATTAAATAATGAGAATAAAAAGATTCTCAAAATTTTCCTTTAAAACGTTCATGCACCCCGTATATTGGTTTTGGTATATTGGTATCGGTTATGATGCATCTATGCATCAAAACCAGTACTTTTTAAGAATTTTCTTCGGAGTTGGTGTAATTTTTTGTGTTGATCAAAAACTAAATTTCCCTTAACACTTTATCTGCCAAATAAAAAACTTTTTCTTTTTAAACTGAAAGATAATTCAAAACCTAGGGGGAAAACATTTTGCCAGATATGCAACTTCTTTCTTATATAAGAGAAAATGACTTACAATTCTTTCCTTCGCCGTTCATTCACTTCCTTTGCTACCCGTTCTATCCAATCAGCTAAATCAGGACCTTCCATCTATAAAACAGGGTAATTTAGAACCTAATACGAGAAACTATTGAATCATTCTTTAAGTCAATTAGTTTAGAAAAATAAAACTTCCACAAAAAGTTTTCCAAAGAAAAATAAAGAGCTACGCTGAAACTAAGACGAGCGGAAATAAATTCAATAAGTAACTCAAGCGTAAAACGAAAATAAACCATAGATAAGCGAGTCTCAAAACGAACAGAAACTACAGCAAATAGGAGTAGGGATAACAACCCCTAAAGTCCGAAACGTCATTCACGCTTTGCTGAAAAACGAATCTCGTTTCGAGCAGTGAGTTTTTGTTTGTCCAAACAGACACAAATAAATAACGAAAAGAAAGGAAATCATATTAACCAAGATTACTAAAATTATTGTGACTAAATGCAAATTGACAACTTGATTTATTTTGATATTGATTCATCAAAGTCTCAACAATTTTGTATTTATAAACACTATAAAATAAAAACGTTTAAAACGTATTTTGTTCTTAAGTATTAATTAAAAAAGACTTTCCTAAAAATAAGTTTTTCAAAGAAAAGTAAAGGCCATTTTAAACTTAAGCTCAGCAGTTACAAATACCTTTTAAAATTCAAACTCAAAACGACCAGAAATTACTATTAAAGAATAAATGAAACCCAAAACGAACAGAAATTAAATAAACGATCAACGAAAACAAACATACAATAGATATTAATTTAAATTAATAAATAAATCTTAAAACGAGTGAAACTTAAATTAAATATGCAAATCAAGCTTGAAACGAACAAAAATCGCTACAAACAAGAGTTTGGGTATGACCTCCTTCTCTCACTGTGAAAGTCTAAAACCAACTGCGTCATTGGCGCTTTACTGAAAACCAATTTGATGACAAATACTTTCTTTTGTACTTAATATTGAAAATAATCATTGAAATTATAGTAGCATTTTGAACTAATGAGCTTTCAGCAATTAATATCATTATACATCGAATATTCAATTTAATTTATTAGCTCTTTTTAAAGCTGTTAAAGACGAATTAAGTTTCACTGCAAACAAGTGTTTGGACACTGCCTCCTTTCCAACTGTACATAAAAACCAAAAGCCTACTGCGTCATTGGCGCTTAACTGAAAACGAATTATATTGCAAATATTTTCTTTTCCAGTTCTTACAGCATTGAAAATAAAAATACAATTACAATGAGATAAATTCTTGAACTGATGGATCTTTCAAAAGTTAATATCATTATGTATCAAATATTCAATTGATGTTGTTTATACTTTCCAAGACTGTTCAAAATGCATATAGTTTTATACCGAAGTTTATACGAGCATACCTTCCATAAGAACCAGACATGTCCCCAGAGCAATACTTACAACGTCTTCCCCGGGCCCTGGGAGGGGGAGGAGGTTGTGTCGACACAGGAGTTTTTCCTATCTAACCTTTGAACTATTTTTAACGAAATGGCTACCTCAAATTTTTTATCAGATGTATTTAAGGGAAAAGGGCTTGGGGGAGGGGGGGGTGTGGGGCAGTTGCCCTCCGATCAGTTTTGACTCTTAAAAAGGGCACTAGAACTCTCGATTTCCAATCGAATGAGCCCCTTTGAAGTTTATACGACGACCCCTTCTATATGAAGTGCCTCAGGGAAAAAAATAAATGGAGTTTGGGGGGAGGCTAGCTGCCTTCCAATCACTTTTGACTCTTAAAAAGTGAATTACAACTTTCAATTTCCAATCAAATGAGCCCTCTAGGAAGTTTTTTACATGAGCATCCCTTCCATAACAACCCTAAATGCCCCCAGGGTATAACTTAAAACGCCTACCCCCGGGTCCTGGGGGGGAATGTGTCGACACCAGTATTTTTTTTTATCAGAACTTTAGACTGTTTTTAACAAAATGTCTATCTCAAAATTTTTCTGATACATTTAGGGCGTGGAGGAGGGGGGGGGGGTTATTTGCCCTCCGATTTCTTTTGACCCTTAAATAGTGAACAAGAACTTTTAATTTACAATCAAATCAGCTCTCTCCGAAGTTTATACGAGCATCCCTTCCATAAGAACTATATATGCCCCTAGAGCATTACTCATAACGCCTGCCTCCAGACCTGGCGGGTTCCGTCGACACAGTAATTTTTATTATCTGACCTTTGAACTATTTTTAATGAAATGGCTATTATAAAAATTTTATCCGATGGGCTTGGGGAAAAAGGGTGTGGGGGGGGGGGGGGCTAGTTGCCCACGGATATCTTTTGACTCTTAAAAATTGAACTAAAACTTAAAATTTCCAATCAAATGAGCCCCCTCTGAAGTTTATACGAGCATCCCTTTCATAAGACCCATATATGCCCCAAGGACAACATTTACAACGCCAATCCCCCGGGCCCTGGGGGGCTGTACAGACACCGGATTTTTTCTTATCCGACCTTTGAACTATTTTTACAAAATGTATATCTCAAAATTTCCATCAGATGGGTTTAGAAAAAGAAGGTGTGTGTGTGGGGGGGGGGGGGGTGGGCTAGCCGCCCCGAAAGTTGCCAAAATGAATATGGAAATAGCCATTTA